>OX393568.1:7904738-7912238 GCA_947652115.1 Blastomussa wellsi | reverse complement strand
GCGGTCGGTTGCTGTTCTTCAGACATAGTTGAGATTTTTTGTGAGGAATTGCCGACTATTTCTGTGTAATTATTTAATAATCAAAGTAATCATTCAATTGTTGGTGAGTTTTGCACAGCTTCCGCTTCTTTGTTCTTCAAAAGATGTTTTGCGGTGATCAGCGCCGAGTTGGCCACAGCAAGAAAACGGCCGCACTTCAAAGCCATGTTGCCGGCCAGGTCGGAGAGCTCTTTGTTGATGATGTAGTCGTTTCTGAGTTCTTTTTGATAAGCCTCGATGTCATCTACGTCAACGACCATTCCGACCCCTTTGGAGACAAGAAAAATGAAGCTGTCGATCAAGCTGTCAGTTGTCTTTGAGCCCACGTAGGTCTCGTACCGTTTGGTGTATTTCTCAACATCTTTGTCGCAAAGCGTAATCATCAAAGATGGCTTTCGTGGTCTTGGCCGCGGGGGTGTAAAAAGAGAACGATCGCCGCCACGTTCTCCCGGAAGGAGGCTGTTATGCTGGTCATCTTCTGTGTCAGCACCCAAACGCTGATGCTAATATGCCGAGCAGAAAAGGCAAGATTCACCAGCTGGCCTGTGCGCCCTTTCACATCTTTCGAGGCTGCACAGTCATCGAGGATTATGAGCGTGTTGGTGCCCTCGAAAAGCCAGGTGACGAGCTTCAACCAAAATTCCACCGCGTGTTGCGCGCATATTATCACAAACATTCGTGGATCCTCTTCACCAATTCGGTGGTAGGTTTTGTTGTGCGCGAATGTTGGGCAGATCAACACGATGTTGTCGAACCTGCCACGAAGAGAGCCATAGATCTGATCCACCACAAACTGCGATTTGCCTGTTAATCCTTTCCTTGGTTTTTGCGAAGCCAGTTGATCATCTGATCAAGCTGGACGTGATCGTACATGAATTCCTTGCCAGCGGCATAAACACTGTCCGCGTCTTCCGCCAGAGTCTTGCTTCTGATCATTTCATACTCAAGCTGGATGTTTGTCAGTTTGTATTTCAGTTTTGTTGGGTCAGACCTTTTGACAACCTGGGAGGCCGGCGCAAGGGTCGGCTCAAACAAGAGGTCGTGGTACAGAGCTTGGGGGGTAAAAGACTCCGTGGTCGGTCAGGATCTGGTGGTCCAGTCTGATTCGGTATTTTGAGCCGAAAACCTTGTTCAGCGCGTTTTCCGTGTCGACGCTCTCGGTTTTCTTATCCCCAGTGTTTGAGCGGATCTTGCAGAGGTCCTCGCTCTGAATTCCATCGAGAAGCACGTTGTCCCGCTCCTCCTGCGAGAGGAAAAGGTCCTCCCAGATCTTGAAGATGTCATACCCCACCGTGTCCTGCAACACGGTGCCCGCGTACTTCACAACCAGTTTGTCGACCAGAGCGCGCCCGACGTTTTGAACGAGGAAGTTGTTGGGGTCCCCTCCAGACAAGTCGATGTTGAAAAGCAGTGCGAGCGAGCCGGGCACGAGGACCTCGTCCTCACACAGCTTGGGCACACAAACATTCAGGGTCTCGCTGGGGTTGGCATCGCTACGATCAAAGGTGTAACGTTTTACCGCGCGCGCGGCTTTCATCGCGCCGAGATTTTTCTCTTTGTGTGTTGGACGAAGGTTTGCTTGCACCGCCATATTTAAACAGAAATATATTTTTGTTTAAATATACAATGGCGGAAAGTGGTGGTTTTGAAAACCCTGGTTTTGGATACGACGACCCTAAACTTGACCATGGTATTGACCACGATGGCGATGACGGTGAACAAGAGACAACCCGTCAAAACACAACCGGTCCATTTGGGCCTGGCTCTGCATCGACACCCTACCATGGTGGCGAACAATATGAAATGCAAACAATGCAGCACGAACAGAGCGGGATGCCTGACACTTCTTGCACCGAGGAAACTCCATTTTTGGGCAGCCGTTCGCAATCACTGAGTGAACAAGCTTGGCTTGCTGCAAAAGAATAATTTCCGAACATGAGCTCAAGCGAGCTTGAGATATTTTACAGCCCAAAAGGAAAGCTCCAGGTTAAAATGTTTGGCGCTGGAAAAAAGGCATTTGACATATTCACCACAAAAAAGGATACAAAACAAAAACAACTAAATCCAAGACTTACCAAAGAAATAAAAACTGCACTCGGAAAGTCTATTTTTGAATTAAAGGAAGCCGTTCAGCAAGAACGGGCTGAAAAAGAAAAGAACTAGAAAAATCTGTATCTATGGCTAAAGAAAAAGAACAGAGAGCTGCTCTTGAAGACACACATGGTCCTTCGAATGAAAAAGAAATTCAAAAACTGAAACAGAAGAAAAGAGACCTTGTAAAAGAACATCACTTGGCGCCGAGTCTTCAAAGAGAACTGCTGGAACCGGCAGCGGACTTTTTTCTGTGCTGGGTGATAGCTGGTAAGGGAAGCCGCCAACGTCAACCAAACCCAGCGCGTTTTTCATGCCTGCACTCCAATATTTGCGGTCTGAACCGAAGACGCTTTGCAGACTGCGTTCACCCTCTTTGTAAAATATTTCAGCTATTGCTGTGTGGTCCGACGCAAAAAATGTCTGTGCTTCAAATGTGCTTTTGTCGGTCCTCGGAAACCGTCCAGAAAAAACCGCCCACGCCTTCTCTTGTGCAAGCTTCGCGGCGGCAGACTGCGCTCTTTTTTCGAGATAGTCAAACGCAACAGAATTTGTTTGTGTTCGTGCAGTTTTGAAGATTTTCATTTTTTAACTCCCCATTATCTTAATTCAATTGAAAATTTGCGCGCAACAAAATAAAATGGTTGTGCTTTCTATTTCTACGTCTTCTAATCCATGCACCGTCAATTTTGACAACCCGATTCCTGAGGCCACTTTCGTTAGGCTGTTGTCTTGTTCGCTTTATAATTCGTGGCATAATTTGAAAAACGATAGGGTAATTTCAATGTCTGATCGAGATGGTAAAAATTCTGTTCCCATTACTGTCCCCAGAGGGTATTACACTCATGGAAGTATTGCTCAAAATATTGCACATGTTTTCGCTAACTTTGATATAACGCTGCCCACTCAAAGTAAATACACCTGTTGGTGCGATGGTTATTAACAACTTTGCAAATAAAAAAAATAACTCTTGACAGTGACTTAGCCGATTTTCTTGGCGTATTCCCTGTATTGACGTTTAGAACTTTAGTCAAGCGGCTTCGAACACCGAGTACTTACTTTGTTCATTGCGACTTGGTTGACCGCAATCAAAATTTGGAAAATGGTAAAGCTTCAACCCTTCTCCTCTATCAAACGGACGAACAGCCGCCCTTTCGTGACGCTTCGACAGTCAAATATGTAAACAGCGTAACGCTTTCAGTCCAAGATGATGACGGTCAGCTTTTTGATTTTAACGATCAACCCCTACAGTTCGAATTGCAAATCATTTAAAAAATAAAATCTGTGTATATACCATGTCTTCGACAAATGTGTTGCCAAGTGCTCCGCCTATTTATCCTGAGCTTCCCCCGGAAAGAACCAATTTTCGGCTGACTGAGATCAGCAAAATTGAAAAAGAAATTGCCGATGAGGCTGAACATTACAGGCTTTAATTGTGTTGAAAAAATACAAGAAAGCTCGGAAAGTGATCCACTATTCCGCGGTCTCTCTTGGCTTTGCAAGTGCCGCCCTGTCTTCCGGGGCCGTGGCAAGTTCACTCACTGGCGTCGGAATTGTGGTCGGGGCGCCTGTTGCTGGAATTGCCGCCCTCCTAGGATTTGCTTCCACAGGCCTGTCTGTTGCGAACAAGAAGCTGGAAAGGAAAGTTAAAAAGCACACGAAAATTCAGGCTCTGGCTCTTGCAAAGCATGACTCAATCCAAAGCTACGTCTCTCAAGCTCTTTCCGATAACAATGTTTCCGACACAGAATTCAAACAGATCTCTCGTGAAATGCAGAAATATCGTGAACTCAAAGAGAGACTGCGGGAAAACTTCGCGGAAAAACAGTCCGATTCGCCGGATCTTGAAATGATAAAAAAAAAAAAACAGGTTCGGAAAGAGCTTCGAAAAAAACAGACGACGACCAGCACAAATTTGAACTAAACTTTGAGACAAAAAAAAAACAAAAATCTCTCTTTCTGTTTTAAAAAAATAGACCAGTCCTCTGTGGCTTTTCTGCCCTTGCAAAAAAAAAAATCACCAATAGATAAGAGAGGCAAACTTTGTCAGCGAAGTCCAAAATGCTTCTGCTTTTCCACACGATTTTCTGCATTTACAACGAACTTTAAACACCCGTTTGGCAGAGCGAGGTCAGACGGATAACACAGCACGTTGTTGAGGCTATGCGCGAGGTGGGCTCTGATCGACAGCTTTGACCAATCTCGTTGTTCCACCCCGTTCTCTGTGGCGCTCGCCAAACCGTGTGCGGGGTGCCATCGAGGGCCTGTTTGCATATTGGTCACGCGGTTCAAATTGCTTTCAAAAACAGTTCGGTGTAGTCGCTCTCCGAAAACGAAGGGTCGCCGAGAAAGTGCTTGTCTCCATTTTTAAGCACGACAAACACAAGCCATTCCGTTTTCATTTGGTGCATTTTCTACAAACCGTGCCCTTGACAATTTGTTGGCGTCTGGTGCAGAAAGGTGCAGCTTCTAGCTCCTCGTGAATTTCATCCCAACCAACAGATGATCTTTCGTTGATCCTTGCCTTGATATACATATGGAATATTTCTGTAATTAACTCTTGCGCAGCCACATATTTACGTGCAGTTAATTGTTCAACTGAATAATTCTGGCACGCAAGTTCCTGTTCAGAAATTTCGTCCATACTCTGCGCACATTTCCGGGATGTGGTTCTTGCTGCAGCCATCGGCAACTTTGAGTTGCGTGCCTTTGACATCAGCTCGTGCAAAACACGTTCAAAATTTTTCTCCGCCTTTTTTTGTTTGCGAATAAGCCGCTGTCTAAGCCTGTTCCCTCCGCAAGCAAGACATAATCGGTAATCGCACAACACTTCAACGCCGCAGATGCGGCATGGTGCGGGCCTTTGCATTCCTCTTCTTAGCTGAAAGTTGTGCTGGCCGCAATATTCTCCGACACACCGTTTGCCGCAGTTCTCTTTCCGATTTCGCATCAACCACACGCAGTTGTTTGCTCCGCGCACCATTGTATTCATGGTGTCGCTTCTTTCTAATTGTCCGAACTGCCGACCGGGAGGTTGGCCTTCCTCGCCTGTCCGGTGGAAAACGAACACCTTAATAGCCACCGTTTGTTTCCCGTTTCGAAAGCTCCCGGCGCTGTTTTGTTTGCATCTTTGCTTCCTCTTTTGCTGAAGACTAGATTTCGATTGCTCGTGGGTGACTCGCTCCGACTTGTCGGAGCTGAGTCTACCGACGTTTCGAAATCTCGTCTTCAGCGATTGGAAGCGACGTGCAACAATGAGGAAACGATGTGCAAACTTGCTGTTTTTCGCCGTTGGGCCAGGGGTTGTCCTTCCTCGACAAGTAGTATATCCTGAATGGAACAAATACTACCTGGATTCCCGTTAGTTTCCTGTTTGGAAAACCCTCTGGTGCGCGAAGCGAGCGAAGCTTGTTCGTGTGCCAGAGGGTTTTCGAAATTGGAAACTAACGGCGATGATCAGGTGGTATTTGTTTCATTCAGGATATACTACTCAGTAAAATTGGTTGGTACCTCACGAGGGGCCAATAAAACACGAGACAACACAAAGCACCTGACAGAATAAATAGAAAGAACAAAAAGAACAAGATGGTGGTTCGGTGTGCCCACGTTGGACGGAGTATAGTGCGTCTTAGTGTTGTTTCCTTTTTCTATTAGCTTTGGCTCTAGCATTGCGAATTTTCTTGTCGTCCTCATCGTCTGAGGCAATATCTTGGGATTGGTATTCTTGGACTGCATCCCAGCCGGCCTCACTCGAGTCTGCGAGCTTGATAAGCTTCTCTCTTGTGTAACAGCGATTTGGCTTGGTCCGTTAATAGAGCCACCTTCTTATCATCCGTTTTGCGTTTGCTTCTTTGATTTTGCCAACTAATTCTTCAAGCTCAGCTTTGAATACAAACTGTTTCTGGTTACTTTTGAATTTGAACTTCGATCTCTGCCTGAAGATAATTTTTTGCTTATCTTCGAGTTTTTTGCCTTTCTGTTCCAAACGGGTTTTGTGGTATGTCTTAAGGTGGCTCGATCGGATTTTTGAGTGACGATACCTTTCAACTTTGAGCAGCTAGCGTACCGCCATAGAGTATCCGACAGAACATCGATTGCTACAGGTGCATTAGAGAAAGATCAAAGTTTCAGATGAAGTTAATTTTATCGTGATCGGAGTTACCATAGCAACGTAGTGACGTCATGCCCCACTTTACTCGAGACCGAATAACCTGTCATCAAGGGAAATTTTTGGGAAACCCTTCCTGGATCTTTAACCTGGCATACTTTTCTTGAGGTCTGCCAAATTTGAAAAATTTTTATAAGAGCAATTAACCAATACTTAATATAATCCCCGAGTTTCAACTTCATTGAAACATTCTAAGGCTGTAAATTTGTAGCCTCAACTTTGGTTAACATTGCGCTTATTTTCCGTCTAGTCGCTTGTGGTTCTAATTATACCTATCCATTGTCTTGAATCTCCGTGCAACTGTACATTTCAATGCGTCGTGAATTCATATATCGTTACATCTATTAATAAGGCATTGAAATTTACAATGGCTCCGGGATTATATCAAATAGTAGTTAATCTACCTGAAGAATAATTTTTGGAAAAATTTATCTACCGCTTTTTAAATAGTGACCATTTTAATAAATATAGGGTCAATTTTGACGAAAACGCAAAATAACACTTCACTCCTGTTGATATTCAAACCAGGGTTTTCAGAAATCGAATAGACCGATTTTGCTAAGATTTCCACCAAATGTAATTGGATGCTATTCAGTTTATTTCAAACCAAAGTCATCTGACATGAGGCCTGCTGAACAAACGTTTTAATAGCATTCAGGACCTAATACGATTTTGTTGTATTTTAACACATTAAAACTTCGCCATAAATTTTCTAGAAATCGCTCTTATATAATTCTTCAAATTCGTCAAAGATCCAGGAACGGTTTTCCAAAATTATCTCTTGGTGACAAGTTATTCGGTCTTGAGTAAAGTGGGGCATGACGTCACTACGTTGCTATGGAAACTCCGATTACGCTGAAACCTATTTCATCTGAAACTTTGATCTTTCTCTAGTGCACTTGCAACAATCGATTTTCTGTCAGATACTCTTTGGCGGTACACTAGCTGCTCAAAGTTGAAAGGTATCGTCACTCAAAAATTCTTCAAATCCTTGCGATGCGGGAGGATCTGTTGCTACATTGTCTGCATTGCAGCTGCTACTATCTCGTTCTTCATGAAATTCACCCGATTTGCTTCCAGGCATGGCTTATGAACACGACGGAAGAAGAATACAGTAAGGCTCAACTGGCGACACGAGAAGTGAAGGTAGCGTTCAGCTACCGCACTACATACATTTTATGACACCTTACTCCCATGCGGTA
>OX393568.1:7812238-7897238 GCA_947652115.1 Blastomussa wellsi | reverse complement strand
GGTTCTTTGTAAAATCATTTTGGAGAGGATAAAGGATGCTCTTGAGGGCAGACTCCGGGATGAACAAGCATGATTTCGTAAGGAGAGATCCCGCTGCAACCAGATAGCTACACTGAGGATCATAGTGGAACAGACTCTGGAAGATCGTGCGGCACTATGGGGTCCCTGAGAAAATCGGGAGGATTATCCGGGTCTTTTACGATGGCTTCCAAGCAAGGGCTTTACATGAAGGTGAAATGACCACTGGGGTTCGCCAGGGGTGCTTGCTTAGTCCCCTTCTCTTTCTTGTGGCACTGCAGCTGGACTGGGTATGTCGACAAGCCTTTGGGGACAACAAGACCGGGATCCAATTTACCCTGCGGCAGAAGTTGGAAGATTTAGACTTTGCTGACGATATGGTTTTGCTGTGTGAGAAGATCACCCACATGCGACAGAAGTTCGCGGCGCTGCTAAAACAGGATGCCAGGGTCGGTCTCAATATTAACGCATCCAAAACCATGGAGATGAGGATTCGGTCCCCAGCAAATACTGGCAAC
Organism: Blastomussa wellsi; assembly: GCA_947652115.1. Classification (NCBI taxonomy): domain Eukaryota; kingdom Metazoa; phylum Cnidaria; class Anthozoa; order Scleractinia; family Plerogyridae; genus Blastomussa; species Blastomussa wellsi. The sequence goes on along the minus strand of OX393568.1, from coordinate 7,896,702 downwards.
ATCAATTGTGTTGGAGAGGTCCTGGAGCAAGTATCGGCCTTCACGTACTTCGACAGCCTTATCACCACCACTGGTGGCACTGAGGAAGATGTTGAGGCCAGATGCAGAAAGGCACAGGTTGCAAAGATAAGGTTCTTTAATTCCAACGTGAAGTCGGTCCTCCTATACGGATCTGAGACTTGGAGATTGACAAAGAAGATAATCACCCAACTTCAGACCTTTACCAATCGCAGAGTCCGGTACCTCTTGGGAGTGTGGTGGCCCAGAAAGATCTCGAATGAGGAGCTGTGGCAGCGTGCAAAGCAAGAGAGGATTGAAGTCATCATCCGGAGAAGAAAATGGCGATGGATCGGCCACACTTTGAGGACGCCTGCCACTAACATCACCCGTCTATCCCTTGAGTGGAACCCTCAAGGAGTCAGGCGGAAAGGCAGACCGAAGAAGTCTTGGAGAAGGACAATCAAGCAAGAATATGAGGACTTGGGGATGTTATGGGATAAAGTGAAACGGACAGCTAAAAATCAGGTCCGCTGGAAGGCTGCTGTGGAAGCCCTATGCTCCGGCCGGAGCGAAGAGGATTAAGTCAATTTAAAACACATTTTAGGAAAACAGGCCTTGAAAATGAATGCAATCGTCATCTGGGGGCACAGGGGGCGGGCGCCCGGGAGAATAGGGGCGGGAGGGGTGCGGGAGGCGGGAGAGGAAAGGGCGGGAAGCGGGGGAGAATTGACACTTGTTTTCAAAATGTCACAAAGACTGTTTTGGTTTCATCTTATTTAGTAGAGAATTCCGTAATTTGGCAACATGATATGAAAAACTCTTTTTGACGCCTGCCAAATTCTAGCTGCAGTCAATGATTAGTTGATTAGTTGAAATATAGTAAGATTTTTCTGGAGCTTCATGGTCTAATTTTTCATAAATGCGGTATGATGTTAAAGTCGATCTTCAAGTGTATTCCATTGTAGCATCCTCAAAGTAATCTCAGATCGAGTTTCCCAGTCACTTTGAGTGACGATCCCACGGAACTGCACGTTTATAGAGTCTAGAAATTCTAAAGCAAAGGCCCTTACTCGAACCACCCCAGCACAGCAGTAATCGAATTTTAGTTGAAATTGCTTTAGGTACGAAAGATCTGATCTATTTAAAATGGGAAGGCCGGAATAAATTTATTTGCTACATGGTCAATGTGGTTTGACAACGAAAAATTTTATGAAAGTAATATATACTTGTGCATGTATACTATTTGTATTTTCTATTTATAGTGACAGCACAGAGTCCCTCACGATAAAGTAGACAGTAACATGGTTGGAAAGATATTCAAGGAACGAGAGCTCTCTTAGTGGAGATAAGCCAAGGCGGGAACAAGCAATTTATCGCTCAAAAAGATGTACTTATGTAGCTATTAAAATAAATCGTGGGGAAAGAAATAATGTTTGATTGTCCTTGTTGGTGTTCTCAATGTTCAGTCTGCCCTTGCCTTTCAGAAGCTCTAATTTAGGCAAGAGCGCAACGACAAAGCAATCAAGAGTGCCGGGTTTAAAACGGTAAACTGATCTCCACAAGCAATACGTCACTTGTAGAAATGATATAACTCACGTGCGATGCTCGGGCCTTGTAGGAAAGCGTTACCCGCTTTCAAGTAAGGTATTTCACCTCGCTATCTTACATACCTGTACATTATACACTTATTCTGGTTAGGAAAAGAAGGGCAGGCACGCAGAGCACTGAGGCCAAAACTGAATGACATTCTAGTATGTTCAATGCCGCTGACGTCTCAAAAGGTACTTAAGGTTACTGAACGTTAGGCAACTACACATTCCTTTACGCATTTGAATATTTTGGTTTCATCCATGGTTCACATATATCGGAGTTATTCAAGTAGAAGCCAATTGGCAACCGTTTTCTTCGAGGAGCTAAATGTTTTCCAATCATGGGCTTGCCTTTTATGATATTTTTATGATACATGAAATGATTTTTTTTAATTTTTCTCTTCCCTTGTAAATAACAAGCACCTTATCGAAGTTCTAAATGGAGGAGGTAACCCTCAAGGATACTAGACCGCAAGAGGAAGAGGAAATCGAGGTCGTAAAATCGACGAACAGTACCTGCGTTTGGGAGGCTTTAAATTCTCAGAACACAGAAAGCTTTCAAACCAGCTTCAAAAGGATCGGAAATGGAGTTTTTCAACTGACCTAGGAAATCACTAGAGCATGGTAACTGGTGTCTTCAGACGTTGATTTGCGTAATAACCATTTTTTACCTGATCATGATTTGAGACTAAACATTCGTTTGGTTTTGTGTTTTGCTTTGCGTGTGTTGCCGAACGCAAGGAACTCAAAAGTTGCTGCTTCTAAAAGCAGTAAATGTTTGCCATATTTTTAGCTGTATTTTAACTTTTTAATTCATAATTTCCGTAAGCATTTAACTAATATATTAATCGCAACAAAAAGTCCAATGATGCCAATTGACCTCCTAAGTTATCGTATCTAAAGTCCATCAAAATAACATTCTGATGACTTTAAAATATTTTTAATGTACAAAAACGTGGATCGTCAGCAAGTAATACGTATATCCCAGACCTCTTTTCTTTGTCATGTTTGGGACAAAATCAACAGCTGAAATATTGTTTTAGCGCCGATAATGAAAAATTAACACACGTTCTAGAGGGTGTGCATAGTTAGCTTGGGATGCCTGAGGTATGAAAAAGAAAAACGTGACCATAGCGGCACGACACTGTGCAAAAACGAGAGAATGTTTGAAAATATAAGCATTTTGGCTATTTTAAAGGATTTCCCTGAATATTTAAGGTTAAGATTTATACTAGGGGTACATCGTTTTATGTTTATTTATCTCTTTATGTTTATTTATCTCTTTTCCACCTTCATAACTTTTCTGCAAATCATTTAACTAAATAGTTCTCTTTGCACAAGTAAGGATTTTTGCTTCATCAAGATCAGTATTTTTTAAATTACTTTTTCCATCCCGCGACGTTAGGATTTTTTTTATTGTCAACTACAATGTTGCAATACATTCACAATAAGGCTCAAAAGGTAACGATTACCATGTTTACAATTATTATATTAGTGAATTAAACTAAAAATAAAGAAACAACAAAAAGCAGAAAGAGATTGTACTCTCTAGTGGCAAGTCACATTTGTCGAAGAGTAATTCCCGAGATCAGGCGTTGTTTTGGAGTTCGAAATGATGTTACAAATAGTCAATTTATAGGTAAATTTTACAATTTTAGGTTGAGATCGTAAATTTATAAAATGACCCAAGTGTTAACGAAACTTGTGTGATACGCCATAAGCGTGTTTAAATAGCCTAATGTAAAACGCTACACAACCAATCACAGTGCCCGTTAGGTTATATGACCAAAATTATATAAACGTTTTTAAAATTAGACGAGTGCTTTTAAAATTAATTAGAATGAGATCTTTATCACACGGGTCTGATTTTCATTTGAAAATACATTTCAGACATTTGGTACCAGCTGGCTTTATCTTGGAATAAACTTGTAAAACGCAACAAGGTTGACGCCTTCCCTTATTAGGGACCTTACGAAAGCACGACGGCGACGCCGACGACAACGTCCACCAAAAATGCATTTCAATTTTACGGAAGTATCTCGCAACTATCAAAATTTGGTTAGTGTGATTATCAGTATCAGTGCTTATTTTTACTTCGATTTTAATGCGCTTATTTAATTCAAACTGGAAACCTGAAAAACTCGCCGCTGTGGTTCACGTTCTTCACACCACGCAGAATTTAATCATTTCACGTCGTCGTTTTTCAGGGGACGACAAAGAAATGTACAACGCACGTGCAGAGCTATTGTTCTGCCCATTAAATCTTTTGGTTGGCGACGTCCTCGTTGACGTCGCCGTCGTGGTTTCGTAAGGTCCCTATTGACTAGAGGCAACGTTTTGCAGATTAACACTAGTTCCGTTCCACGGCACTACAACATTTCTGCCTCCCCACCGTCGAAAGCAAACACGAAGAGAATGGTTGAACTTTGGCAGTCTCCATGCGTACATGAACGGATCCACCATGGAACTAATAGAGAGAAATTCGTTCGTAACAAGATAATACACATTGTACGCATAAGATGCTCGGCAAGAGCAGAAATATAAAATTTGTACTTGGATAAAGTAAGGTAAAAATGAGCAATAAAATATGAAAAGGATTAACACAAATGTAATTGCCATTCTGTTTTCTCTCTCTAACTGTTTTCTTTTGTTGGCTGCTGTCAAACTTGCTCGAACATCTTTAAGTTCCTGTCTTTGGTGTGCAACCGTTTTATATATTTTAACATACACTGCTGTTAAAATAAATGATGGGATCACAAAGTGAGAGTAGCAGTAAGCCAACAGAAAAGTTTCCCTCTTTACATCCACAATCGGTAGAACGCACATAACCAATGCGTTTATCCAAATTACAGCGATAGCAATCTTTGCTCTTCTGTTGGTGATTTTCTCTGGGTATTGGAAAGGTTTAATAACCGCAATATAACGGTCGTACGACATCGCCATGAGCGTCGACACGGCAACAAGAATAGACACAGCTCCAATGAAATACTCGATCATGTTGACAACGAGAAGATCTCCTAAGCCCCAATAGCGATAAGTCAACTCGACGGCTCTTAGAAAGCTCACAATTCCCATGAAAAAATCGGCAACTGAGAGGTTGGCGATGAGGAATATAGATGGCGTTCGCAAGCATCGGCAAGGATCGCGGTAGATTGTGATGAAGAGAACGGCGTTTGCTATAGTGACTATCGTACCGAAAATGAAGTCAAAAATGATGAACACTAGAAGTTCGTCACCTTGCACTTGTTCTGTGCTAGTAGATTGCTCGCTTGCAGTTGTTGAATTCATTGTAAAGTTATTAGCTTTGTTCATTACCGCGCCCGACATACTTCGGAACTGATTCAAGATATAATTTTCAGTTGGCGAAAGTTGAAGCTCTAAGCGGTGATCACAATTTTGTAGATCGCAGAGATTGTTAGTACCTGCAATACATACCAAATTTAGAAGCTGGTAGATTAATTACGCACTTTAATTCGTGATCTTCGCTAAAAACGTGATTTGAATATCTCATCAATTATTGTAATTAACAGTTTCACGGGGCAACGCCATTAAAGTAAACTGTCTAACGTGAGGCTGTCATTGATTCCATAATACATTCTGCTCAGTATGAAACCTATCAGTTTGTAGATTTGCTATTTGCTGGCAGTAATTGATAAAAATTATTAATTATCCCGTTCTGTTTTCTAAATAATGTTCTGAAAACGTAGGCAACTTACTGAAAGGGGTTTTGTTACGAAAAGTAAACCACGTTGGCAGTGACGAAAAATTAACAAAATAGAATATTTTATTGACAAAACCGACTGATATAGGTGATTTAAATTCATGCTCATAACAGAATTTCCACCTGTCGAAGAAATGCTTTCAAAGGCAGCTGTTTTTGCTAAGATTTTGGGAATATACAAAAGATAAATACACATTGACGAGAAGAAAAGGATTTTTAACAACAATAATATCTCACAACTGAGCGCAACGAACAAATGGATATTGTTTTTGCCACTTTTCGGCGGCTGGAATTTCTTAAATATCTCTTGCGTTCGGTCTACTTCATAAGAAACTCTTTCAATTGTTCGAAGTGATATGAAATTTCTTTCTTCACGTTTGTATTTTCTTGCTACTTTTATAGTGAACGATTTTATGTCGGATTAATAAACTAACTTCTCTATCGCTCGCCATCTTTCAGCCGCAGTCGAGCAATGGCGCGGAATGGCATCATCGATAGCCTCGCGAAAGTGAAGATCAATCTCCTACCCCGAGTCTTCGTTCCTTACTGTGACGGCGTAGGCTTGACGAAACGAGCGACTCTCGAAAGTTCCTTTACAGGATCGATTTTGATTGGTTTTGAAGACAATGGAAAGTACCGGAAGTAAAATACCATTCGTTGGGTCAAGCATCTCATCCCCAGAGCCCGCTTGTCTTTGTCTTTTGAGCAATACCAAGAACGCGGACTGTGGCCTTGAGACGCTGGACAGGACCGATTTTTGGAGCATGCGTATAGTACATTGCTTTGATTCTCAGCCAATCAGAGTAAGCGAATAAATTCTGAGAATGCTGGCCAGAGTCCGTGTTCTTGGTGCTGACCCAAAAACAGAAGAAATCTGAACCGCAACAGTGATTTGAAAATGTCATCTTAATTAGCATAGATTTTTACGATGTTGATTCTTCGTTTTCTCCGTAGTTTTAGTTTCGATTGAGAAGATATATCAAACACTCGAGACAGTGTTTCATCACATTTCCAAACACCTCGAAGTTCGTCAGAAATACTCCGCTGAGCATCGTTTTTTCAACTCTCTTCTCGGTGTTTGGAAATGTGATGAAACACTGTCTTTCGTGTTTGATATAATAATTCTTTAAAGCTAGGGACAGGCATGTGCAAGACCACTCAACTCCATTGTCTATGAACCAACCGGTTTCGAGTTTTGAACTCGTGCATGTGTCAAAAATAAATCCGTCGGCCCGACAATAAATTCGACGTTCAACACTAAGTTTCACATTTTCTTTAATCGAAAAATGTTTGCATCAGTCTTTCAGAATGTACTCATGATCTATTACACTGTTTTCGCAAATGGCTGCGAACTTTTCAAAAGCAATTTTCCCGCAGAATTCATTTGCACGCTTGTGATTGTTTCTCGAACAATGGAATATAATGGATGACGCTATAGCTTGCACGTGCGCAAAACCGGGAAACCAGTCCCGTTAAGGTTCGCTTCCATAACACCAAACCAATCATTAACCAATACGACAGAAGCTAGAGGTAAAGACTGGATTCGATTTCTTTGAAATAGACGATAGAGACCTTAAGATCGATGTTTGGCCATCTTACCGCAAACGACAATCCGCGGTTAGCGGTTTCATATTTGCCGTCTGCCCATATTTTGGACTTAAGATTCGCGAGTGGTAGCACTGGTGAAATAGCCGTCTGCCATTTTTGTTTTCATTCGCTCGGTCACTTCTATTTTAGCCGAGAAATAGAGAAGTATTTCCTCTCAGGTGTGAGGTTGTGATGTTTTAGGGTGCAAAAAACCTTGCGGTAAATCACTTACCTGTAGAGCGTGGTCTAGCCGTACAAACGTGAACCTCAAACCGCAAAGCTGACAGCAAAGCACTGGTCACATGACTTCTTGACTTCTCGCGGTTCGCAAAGCCGAAAAACCTAGATCTTAAGATCTCTAAACCAATTAAGGAGTCTAAAGATGGTGGATCTGATGGGGACCGTGCAGGCGATCGAAGGTGAAGTCCAGAAAATCTAAACTACATATATTCAATATGAACGGGGGGTCATACTACACACACCCGCCAGAACGAGGCTAGCATAATTATCAAGCGCGTTAAAATGCGCATACATTACACTTCCGTTCTGGTCAGAGACATGGAGAGTAACCAACGAGGAGAGTAAATTTACTTTTCAAAATAAGAGTTTTCGAATTCTTTGCACAACTTGAGAAACAAATCAACATTTTAGCTTTATAAAGAGACCAATATTTTTTAAATAACACTTGACGCGCATTAGAAAGGAAAATAGGATTTCCCTCTTTTATGGAAAGTGATGGATGTCGAAGTGTTTTGTGATCGCGTGTGTAAATTTGTGTTTTAGATTTCGAAATGATGTTACAAAAGGTCGGCAGTGAATGGTCAATAGTGAGGTTTTCACAATTTGAGATCATAAATATGTTATTTTAATCAGCTATTTCTAAGAAAAAGGCATGCGTGTTTAAAGTGCACCTAATCCCCCAAAATTTTATCGCTAAAATAAACGTGTTTGTTCTGTAAAGTAAATCAAATTTTTGTTTTGACAAAAACCACAATTTTCTGTGCCTCGTCATAGTCGTACTCGAGATGTTGCACGACCGCGTTTAGGGGAGTCTGGGACGAAACCGGATGTGAAAACGCTACACAGCCAATCAGAGCGTCCGTTCGTTATAATTTATAATCAAATTTTATGAACGATAATTTCATGATTATGTTGAAATCAGATGTTTATGAAACGGGTCTAATTTCCATTTCTTAATGAGTCTTTGTACCAACTGATTTTTAAGATAAAATTAAAAGCCTTTCCTTATTGACTGGAGGCAACGTTTTGCAGATTAACACTAGTTCCGTTCCACGGCACTACAACATTTCTGCCTCCCCACCGTCGAAAGCAAACACGAAGAGAGTGTTTGAACTTTGGCAGTCTCCATGCGTACATGAAAGGGTCTAGTGTGGAACTCAGGGTGAGAAACTCGTTTGCAATGTAATGGTACAGATTGTATCCATAAGAGGTTCGGCAAGAACAAAAGTACAAAATTTGCACGTTGATAAAGTAAGGTAAAAATGAGCAATAAAATATGAAAAGGATTAACACAAATGTAATTGCCATTCTGTTTTCTCTCTCTAACTGTTTTCTTTTGTTGGCTGCTGTCAAACTTGCTCGAACATCTTTAAGTTCCTGTCTTTGGTGTGCAACCGTTTTATATATTTTAACATACACTGCTGTTAAAATAAATGATGGGATCACAAAGTGAGAGTAGCAGTAAGCCAACAGAAAAGTTTCCCTCTTTACATCCACAATCGGTAGAACGCACATGATCAATGCGTTTATCCAAATTGCAGCGATAGCAATCCCCGCCCTTGTGTTGGTGATTTTCTGTGTGTAATGGAACGGCTTAGTGATTGCAATGTAACGATCGTACGACATCGCCATGAGCGTCGACACGGCAACAAGAATAGACACAGCTCCAATGAAATGTTCCATCATGTCGACAATGAGATGATCTTAAGCTTCCAAGCCACGATAGAGATAAGTCAACTCGACGGCTCTTAGGTAGCTGACAATCCCCATGAAAAAGTCCGCAACTGAAAGGTTAGCGATGAGGAACACAGACGGCGTACGCAAGCATCGGCAAGGATCACGGCAGATTGTGATGAAGAGAAACGCGTTTCCAACAATTATTATTGTACCAAACAAGAAGTCAAAAATGATGAACACAAGAATCTCGGCACCTCGAACTTGAACTTTGCTTGTATACTCGCTTGCAAGGCTTGTTAACGACAGTGTTGAATTCATCGCAAAATTGTTAGCCTTGCTTTTAAGTACCACTGACACGCGGCAATAAATCTTGGAATCAGTTTCGAGATCTATTTGCGTTGGCGAAAGTCGATGTCACCTATTTATCTTTGAATTTGTCAATGACGAATCTAAATACGTGACTTTTGTCTATAAAGGTTATTTTAATATGTTAATTTGCGATTTAAAGTAATTATTTAAAAGTCTGCCCGGGCAATACCATTAACGTCATTATTTAAACGTAAACTTTATAATGATTGTAGACTGGAGAAGCCAATCTGCTAGATTTAATCAAATCAATTCGACCGAACGCGTTAATTTACCCATTAATTCTGATTTTCATTTTGTTTTCTTATGATGTTCTGAAGTCGTAATCTACGTTCTGAAATAAAAAGGATTTTTTAACGCATGAAGGTTCGACGGTGATGTCTTCGAATTGATTTGCGAGAACTGACTTTGCAAAATAAAGCGATAAGCAAATAATAATAACGCGGTTCTCGTAGTAAGAGCTCCCAGGGGAGCTGACACGCTATGACGATTATGACACCTTATCGTCTTTAATAAAAAGCCTTTTTTTCTAAATAACCCAGGCAGGATTTGGGCTTTGAAATTTCGGATTTCGATTCCCCCAAAACAAAAAATTCCAAAAACGCATTTCCGATTTCCTCCGTCTCCGAGGCGGATATTAATTAGGAAATCCAAACTTGGATTCGCGGATTTGCTATTTCTGTGTTTTTTGATGGAAATCCGAAAAAAATGCAAAACGATTCTCGTGAACAGCGGTCTAAATACGGGTACATTTGGGCCAATTAAAGTTTAAAACACACTAACACCATTTATGATGTCTACAACAGCACGGGCTGCTAGGGTTAGGATTGAACGTATCTTGAGACATTTGTTCTACTTTAATCATCTTGGCATTTTGGGAGTGATAACTCACGAGCCCATTCTATCTTGAATATTCTTGGCTTAATGTTATTTTCCCCTAGGCAGCGCTCTGCCTCTAACTTTGTTAGTCAAACAAGGTTGGTTTGTAGATTATGCCTTTACTGAATAAAGCCCTAAGGTAAATGGTCTGTTCACTGTTTTATATTCATTTGAGCAGGGTAGCGAATTAGAATATAAACCTCTCAACTAAGTTAGAATTTGAGTATATGTTTTATGCCCCCAAACCTCTAAACTAAGTTAGTAGAAACTCAGCTGTGTTCTATTGGAAATGCTTGAATCTGATTGGTTCTCTAACTGTTTTCTATTCGCCAATAGCAAACGATCGCGCCCGCGTTACTCTTTCAAGGCAAGATTTTTCTTGATTTTTCGCTTTAAAATACATAAGATGGTAGCTTTTGGAATGCAATCCTTTAGAGTTGCTACTAAAACAATTAGAGAACTCGCCCTCGTTTTCTATGAGCGATGGCTGCGCCTCGTTGACTATTCGCTCATAGAAAACTCGGGCTCGTAGTCTAATTGTTAAATAGAATTTGAGTATATGTTTTATGCCCCCAAACCTCTAAGCTAAGTTAAAATTTAAGTATATGTTTTATGCCTCCAAACCTTTAAACTAAGTTAGAATTTGAGTATATGTTTTATGCCCCAAAAGACTAAGCTAAGTTAGAATTTGAGTATATGTTTTATGCCCCCAAAAGACTAAGCTAAGTTAAAATTTAAGTATATGTTTTATGCACCCACACCTCTAAACTACGTTAGAATTTGAGTATATATGTTTTATGCCCCCAAACAAATGCGTATACTTGCCGGGGGGGGGGGGGAATTTTGAGCAAATCAGATTTTTTGGCTGCATGAGAAAATTTGGGCAAGGCAACTTGGGAGAATTTTTTGGGTAAATGCTTCACCACCCCCCCCCCCCCCCTGGCAAAAAAATTGCCCGTACGCCTATGCCCCCAAAAGTCTAAACTAAGTCAGAATTTGAGTACATCGAAATTAGCCTTTCGTCGTCGAGTTTCACTGGTTCGTGGCTTCAGCCTGACGTCTTTTTCTGATCCCGTGACTTGGTGTCACAACGACATCGCTATCTTCATGTCTTTGAAGGCAAAAACGAAGCGAGCGATTGAACTGCGGCAGCCTCCACGCGTACATGAAAGGGTTCAGTGTAGAACTGAGTGAGAGAAATTCGTTTGCAATGTAATGGTACACATTGTACGCATAAGAAGTTCGGCAAGAACAAAAATACAAAATTTGCACGTTGATAAGGTAAGGCAGAAACGAGCAATAAAATATGAAAAGTATCAGTACAAATATAATAACCATTCTGTTTTCTCTCTCTAATTGTTGTCGTCTGTTGGCTGCTGTCAAACTTGCTCGAACATCTTTAAGTTGTTCTCTTTGCCGCCTAACCGCCTTGTATATTTTAACATACACTGCTGTCAAAATAAACGATGGGACCACGAAATGTGAGTAGCAGTAGGCCAACAGAAAGTTTTCCCTCTTGACATCCACAATCGGTAGAACGCACATAACCAATGCGTTCATCCAAATTACAGCGATAGCAATCTTTGCCCTTCTGTTGGTGATTTTCTTTGTATATTGGAAAGGTTTAATAACTGCAATATAACGATCGTATGACATCGCCAAAATTGTCGACACGGCAGCAAGAATAGACACAGCTCCAATAAAATACTCGATCATATTTAGAATGGAAATGATTTTGTCTCCCAAGCGATGGTACCTGTAAATCAGCTCGACGGCTCGTAGATAGCTGACAATCCCCATGAAAAAATCCGCAACTGAAAGGTTGGCGATGAGGAATATAGAAGGCGTTCGCAAGCATCGACAGGGATCACGGTAGATTGTGATGAAGAGAAAGGCGTTTCCAAAAGTGACCATTGTACCGAAAATGAAGTCAAAGACAATTAAAACAAGCAAAACGTCCCCACTAACTGGCGTGATACTTGTTGACTGTTCGGTTACGTTAAACGATAGTCTCGAATTCATCGCTGAGCTGTAAGTTCTCCCTAGATTACCACACCCGATGAGCCGTTTTTTCTTCCCGTTCGTGACAGTTGAAATAGAATAATGTTCCTCCAAATTGCATGCAAGAATGACAAGGCTGTTTTAATGTTTGTAGATCATTTACGCACGAAACATATTACATAAATTTCAGCTTTCGATTTTGTAAATAAACGTGCGCTATATCAAGCTGCCAAGACATGCATGGATCACGTCATGAAATGAAAGTTGATTTATATCTAAGCGTTATAATAGTTCCATTAGCGTAATACTTTCCTTTTCTTTTCTCTTTTCATACATTCATTTATTTATAGATGTATACAGAAGAGTGAAACAAACGCATCATATTATTAGATAATTAATTTTAAACTTATAATCATGAGAAAATGGCACCTGTCTGTGAAATCAAGACAGCTGGAATTTTTAGATTCATGGTATGCATTTCATGTTCAATTTGTCATGTCACCACCCCCTCCCACGGGCAACTCCGCGGGACAAGGAATCGTTTTCGGTCCTGGATCATTTTGCGGTCCATTTTGGGATTAATCCTTTGCGGTTCCGGGTAGGGATCATTTGCGGGTCTGTACAGCACTCAAATTTATCGACAATATATGGTAAAATATTTTGTAGGTTAAAATTACTTTAGAAACAGTCTGACGTTTCGGGGATAGCCCCTCAGTAGTGTTAAGAAAATGAATGATCGTCGCGCGCGATAACGAGTGACTTGAGAAGAAGAAGTCGCATCGAGAAAGTCTAGTTCATGACCAAACGTTTCCCCTTTTGCTCTAATTACAGTCCACTGTGTACACAAAACGATATAGTTGTGTCTGTTTGGAAGGCCCGAAGTGGGGAATTGTCTCATTCTGTGTCTGTAACGGAATAGACCAAAAGATGAGCAAATGACCGGGAGTGTGCCCGGAGTAGGGGAAACAGGTGGAATTGAACCAAGAATTAGTTTCGTCTGCTGATTTGCTCTAACACATTTCTATTTCAGATAATTGAGAAGGACAAAGAGAAAAACGTTTCCACAGGCAAACAACCGCCGACTGGACGCACTTCTGTGCTATTTGGTTGGTAATTTTGGTTTACAGTTAATCGAAAAAAAAAGGCCGAATCTATTTCAATTATAGTGAACGCGGACTTCCCAAAACAAAACACGGGTCCGGGCCGAGACAGGTATAACCTTCAATAGATTTGTTGCAAGTTGTACCTTTCTTTAGCACATAACATCCAGATTTAGTTCACGTAGGACACAGATCAAAAGACAGGAATAACTTAGTCTGCTTGTAAACTTACGACGGCATTTATTGAAATGAAGTAATTCACAATGACATGTGCATAAGCAGTAAGCCTATTAAAGTTATCCGTCTGCCGTTACTATGGTGAGGCGTCAATCATTCTGGTCTACAACCAAGCAGCTCTAATTTAAGTGCCACTCCATGCTGCCAGGATTTCGGGTACAAGCGAACATAACGAGTATAAACCGGTTTGTCAAGCTCTACTTCAACCACTCTGTAAGGTTCTGTGTTTCCTTTGAAGATCTGTTCAATGTAAACAAGTACGTATAACTGGATTTATGAAAACCATGTCAAAGAATTAATGACCCCGTTCTCACGTTGTAACGATGAAGACTTGTTAGGCATGTTAATTAGGCCTAAAAATCGGGTCAAGAAGGGAGCGAAAACAAAATCCATAATACTAATAGTAATATTAATAATAATAGTAATAATAATGATAATAATAATATTAATAATCTGTCTTGATTTAGCAAAAAAGTGGCTTGAGGCAATAGAGGAAATGTATGAGATTTCGATCTATTTTGTTTGTTTTGCGAAGTAGCCGTCGGTGACACGTGGCCATTCTTTGCATGAAATTTTACCCTTCATAATGTTCCCCTGCCAAATTCGTGATGTCTGGTACTTTTTACTGTAGCCAACCCCCCTCCCCCTCCCCCACCCCACCCGTTATTTTTGGCCGTTTTTACCCAGGCCCCAGCTAGCTGAGTACATCGGTTTGAATTTTTGACACCAAGCGGTAGCTGATCTGTAGGTTTAACAATCCTGCCGTCTATAAAAGGAAGTTTGCCGGAGGACATCATTAAGTCCAATGAAGGTGGAAGTCCAACGATTTGCAATCTAAGCGTCGGCTATTATCTTTCCTTAAACAAAGCTCTAACGGGTGAACTTCAACAACTCGTTACGGCTTGTGCGAGGCGGGATAGTGAGGTGCTTGCTTTAGACGGCAAAAAGTCCTTCGCCACACCAAATAGGACTCCCTACCGGACTTGACGGGTGATTCGAAGGCGGCCATGCCGATATGTGACTGGAACTATTCTGTGGCGAAAGACTTCGAAAAATTCTGCTCTAATTTTCGCAATATTGTGTCCCGCGCAAAAAAATTTTGTTACATCCGGGCGATTGCATTTAATTTCCTAGAAAATGGCTAGCTGTGTGGGAAAACCGAGGAATAGTGGGAAAACCGAGGAATAGCGTGGAAGTACAGAGCCCTATTTAATGTGAGTACGATGTGAGACCATGCATGGCTTGCCGTGTCAACTCTTGCGCTGGAAATTTTTAAGTCTGTGATGCCATTTTATGTTGTAAATAATAATTTAATTGAATTAGTAGACTTCGTGATTTTGTTATTATGCCCAAACTACAATCTTCTTGCTCCGAAAAGACATAGGTTAGAGTAATTTGCGTTGATTTGAGTTAAGAATAGGCGGTGCCCATTGACACAGTCCTTACGAAAATATGCCTTCAGAACTATAGTGTCATGTCAAATTTTTCTAGCCGAGTTCTGTTGAATCAAGACAGAGTAATAATACCAGTAATACTAGCACTGAACTTTCGGATAAGTGAGTCACCAAGGAGAATATAAGCTGCCAATCCTTTTAAATTTTATGGCGTCGACTTTGGAGATTTCTGGCGAGAAAACAACCGCTTTTGGCGAGAAAATACAGCTTCTCAGAAGTTTCGCTCACAATTTCCTTTGACCCGGTTTACATAAATCCAGTCATACATATAAGACGGGCTTAATGGTTTTTAAGGTGACGCCGTCGAGCACAACTGTAGGAAATTTAGTATTTCTCTACTCTCCGCAATGACACCCTTTCCAGAATTTCGTGATATAACAATAATTAAACGAACTAATTAAAGGAAACTAATATTTTAAATCAACATTATAGTTTAAATTCCCAACTGGCAAGAGGCAGATCAGTTGATTATTTATCAAGGCGTGACCGATGATTTGAACTCGGTACTGCCGAGAAAAAAATTCCTGCTAGGTGTGGAGGCCATGAACACGCGGCCTCCGGAGTACACTCAGTCTTCGCCTCCTAGGAAGCTATAAATCATTTAGAAACTGTTTTACGGTCTGGTCAAAAGTGGCAGATGCTGTGAGGCATGATTGAGATCAAATAAGCATCTTTGTTTTAATGTTAGATCAGTGTATTTCTATGAGAGTAAAATTTCTTGCCCAAGAACGCAACACAACACGGGTCTGGGCTGGAACCTGGGCCATTTTATCCGGAGTGTAGCGCACTAACCAGTGACCGGGCCAGTGTGCGTCGCACGTACTGGTTACAGTGACAATCCCATTAATCATCAAAAAAATTACTGGTGGTAAAATAAAGAAAACCAAACTCTACTTAAAGGGCCATTGTAACGGTGATTTTGGGTCCAATTCGGTGCTTACGTCATTGCTTAATATCTTTACTCGAACAAAAAAAATGCTCCAGCAGAATTGCGAAGAGGATATCAAATGAAAATTTAACGGAAAGAGCAAGCCATAGTCTTCGTTTTCCTATTTTTCTGGAGGTGGCCTGAGAATTCGAAAAAAATGGAAATATTTTTCGATTTTCAATCCACTTCCATCCACGCCATCCGTAACAACAGAAGTGAGTAAATGGTTTCAGTGCGGTAATATAATCTTAGGTAACAAAACTGAACTATTATTTTTTGTTTTTCTTTTAGCCAAGATACGTTTTAGCATTTTAAAGTGTTGATAAAATGGCGTCACAATGTGCCACTTTAAGGTGAAACAACAACAACAACTTTATTCACATTTCATTTACAATTATATTATTCAAAGGTATAAGTAAATATAAGTAAATATTTTTATACGACAGAAATGTCCAGTGCCTAAATTAACTGTAGTTTTCTAGTTAGGCACTGCTCAAGTTTCGTTGTTTAAATGAGGTTACTGTCAAAGATCATGAATGGGAGAAAAAGAAGGGTCACCTCGCAGCTCTTACAAGGTCTCACCTGATTGGGGACCACCCTTCAGGTGAGACAAAAGAACAAACAACACGAACAATGGACCCTAGCCCAACCAATAAGGCTGCAACACAGGGAACCCGAACGCTGTATTAGCTTTTATAACCATTAAATAAAAATACTGTTACTTACCTGCCTTGAAACCCGAGATTCTCCCCCAGGATGAGTTAATAGTTAATGATGCATGATAATGAGAACTTGAGACGTAATCGGCGCATTGTGTTTACCAAGCGGCAGGCACGAAAGATAAACCGTCTTCACTCCGACTCAAAAAGACACAGGAACGCAGGTAAGTAACAGTATTTTTATTTGATGGTTATAAAAGCTAATACAGCGTTCGGGTTCCCTGTGGCTGCAACACTATCTCGGCCACTGAAATTTAGAGGCTACAGGAGATGCTAGGCTACCGACAAAGAAGAGAGAGAAAGGGGAGGAGTAAGAATATCATTGAGGAAGAGAGAGAGAGGAGGAAGAGGAATAGAAGCATAGGGAGGAGGAGTTGTAGTAGGGAGTAGTATCTTTGGTTCCTACCTTGTCGGTCTCGTCGTCCGGTTCTTTATAAGTGAGCCATGTGATCTCGTCTGACGAATAAGCCAGCTTGTATGTTTTAACAAATAAGGAGAACATCTTGCCTTGTGTCGCCACACCTTTGAGCCACGTTACCTTCCCGAGATCCACCTGGATGCAGGGATTGATGTCTCTGCCAACTGCATACCAGCTTTTGCCGTTCCAAGAATTCAATCGGGCTTCCCAGGGAGGGTATCTAGCGTAATAAGAACTGGCCGTGATGGACTGGTTACTAATTTGTCCGCTCTCCATTCCCAGGGGGACAGAAATGTTACATTGCTTGGCTGTTAAAAATAATTAATGAATAAATGAATACAAAAGGAAAACACTGTCTCTGCAATCGAGGGCAAGAATAATACCAAACAGACAACAATTATCATTTAGCCACTAACTGCTTAATCGTTCTTTGGCTCGTCGCGCAATCAGCAATTAAAGATTTCGTGACGAGCCGAGCGGACTTTCACTTGCAAAGAAAGTAACAAACTAACCAGAAATAGTTTTAAAAAAATGTCATTAATTCTCTTTTTTCTGCACGCATTGCTGCCCTACGTTGCACGAACCGAAAAATCGACTCTGATTCGGAAAAGCGAAACTTAGACGGGCAAGGTTGCCGAGGTAGCAAAAAGATCATTGTCGTTCTTTCACTATCGCATGCCATTGAATCGAAACTGAGAACAATTTGAGGAAGCTAAACGTAGGATTACTGATAAGATTTCCATTGGGCGAGAGTTTATGCCAGTATCCGGTTTTACCTTGGCACTGATACATTGACTGGCCGGCCGGTTTATATCCATCTTTACACTGGCAGGCGTAACTCCCAACATTGTTGCTGCATGTCGTGCTTTCCAGGTCACACTTGTGTTTTCCGGTTAAACACTCGTTTACATCTGAAACACGAAATAGTATAGACTGAGTACGGTAGTGTAGCAGCTATCGAAAGCTTGTAATTCTACTGGTAGCAGTTGCTATTGTTTTAGAGGCTAGGGGCATTGTTCCTGTTGTTTGTTCTATTGTTTTCACGCAGGGTATCGGCCATTCATGTGAGACCTTACGAGAGCTGCTACATCGGTAAATATCGCCCACTGAGTATACTACTTACTCACGTTCCCACTGAAATTAAAAATTAGGTGGAAGGATCATTAGATAAATGTCGTTTGGATCATTAGATAAATGTCATTTGCTTCATACTTCACCGGGATATTTTCTGAGTGTGTGCTTAAAAGTCCCCAATATATACTCACTAAACACGCAGCTATCGCACTTCCAACGAAATGTTCGCCAACATTGAATACATGTGCCATTTGGTAACCAGAGACACTGCAATTGAACGCTATTACAACTTAAAAGCAAGGGAGCATTGAAGTTTTGTCTATCTATGCCTTTGGATTTATTTCCCTCTATTAGATATCAAACCTGGATTACCTTGGCATTTATACAACGACTGGTCAGGCTGATAACCGCTTTTACACTGACACGTGTAACTTCCCAGTTTGTTGGTGCATGTTGTGGTTTGATTGTCACACTTGTGTTTTCCAGTGTTACACTCATTTACATCTGAAAGAAGAAGTTGGCGTGGATTGAATTTACAGACAATGTAGTATATTCAGAAAAAACAACTTTTTTGAAAGGCGGTGAAGCCCAATACTTTTAAGAAGATGAAGCAAGATTGAATAAATGTCGTCCAGTTTACCCTGGCATTTATACAACGACTGGTCAGACTCATATCCTTGTTTACATTGACAGGTGTAACTCCCCGGATTGTTTCTGCACGTTGTACTTTGCTGTTCACACTTGTGTTGTCCAGCCTTGCACTCGTTCACATCTGAAAGACAAAATGGCGGGTAGTGCGAATTTGAGTTGTGATAATGAGACCACGAAAAGTTCTCTTGTTAAATGGTATAAGAATACGAATAAATATAGTTACGTAGCACAATATTATTTATCTCCGTAAAACAAAAATCGTAGAAATGCTTGCTGCTTGGGATAAATTTTATTTTTAATATTTTGGCTTGTTTCTGTTGCATGCCACTTTTAGCAAAGAAAGTTACAAAATCAAGAAGAAACACAGTGTGCAAAATGTAGCAAATTGAATGTGAACCAGTTTAAAGTAGTTCTACGATGAAAAGATGTTGTTCTTGTTCTCTTTCGATTCCGATTTTATGTTTGGCAAGAATGCACCATGCCAGTTATTGCGCCGCAATTTTCGAAATAAGTCCGTTTTTTTGAACAAATTAATTCTTGTTTAAACTGTCCGCCATTACCAGATTCGACTTCAGTCGAGTTGCATTGAGAGAGCTGGATCTCGAGAGAAAATGACGTGATATACCAGGTACTCATATACTCACTAGTTTATTTCTGAAATGTGTGAACCCAGCTGATTAGTATGCAGCACGAGCTTTATAAGCAAGTTGCTGTTCTGCATACCAAATTAACTGGGTTCACACAGTAAAACATTAAACTAGTGAGCATATGACGTCATTTTCTCTCTCGATCCAGCTCTCTTAAGGTGGTACAATACCCTGAGACAACTTTTTCTTCAAAATCAAACTTTATCAGAGGTAATCACCATCATGCAACTTGTTGCCATGAATGACGGCAAACTTAATGATGTTTTGGCCCCTTGTTGCCATGGTAACGGTGCAAGCTTTGGTTAGGTTTGCCAGAGGGTGCTTTCCTTATAACGATAACTGAGAGAAATCCCCAAGTCACTGAGGCAAGACAACATTTTTTACAGATCAGGTTTATAATGGTCCATGCAATGAACCTAAAATGGCTGGCTGGCACTAATTATTTTCAGAGAAAAAAATCTGAGAAGTTGAAATTTTCAAAAAAAGGCCTTTTACACCACTGGCCAGCACCAGTGTTTTGCCTGCTGTGCAAGAAAAAAAAAACAGAAAGGCAATAATTTAGGTTCATTGCATAGAAGGTTCAGGGCCCTTCAGCCTGAGCCCTGAGAAAGCTGGAAAAATAAAAATCTTGGGAAAACAGAAATGTTGCCATTTACCTTTTCCATGCAAGTGCAGACTGTCAAAGCTGCATAGGGTTAAGAAAAAAATTCCTAGAGCTAGGTTTTATCAGTTCTGTAGGAAATTCTTGTGCAGAAACATTCGTTTAACATTAAAATAACTCAGAAAAATAGATGGAAACACCATGCTTTTTTCTAAGAAAAGTTAGAGAATGGCAATTGTAGCTAAACACCACATCAGCTCCAAAACAATGAACATATTTCATACGAATCTTACCTCACAAGCAAACAGTCTAGACACATCTTTCTTGAACTCATCCATTTAATCACAGCCACACAATTACAAAACAACTCTTCTGCTTCCGAAATTAATCCAATGTTTGGCCAAAAAGTCAAGTCTGAGGGGCAAGTAGCTCCTTTTTGTCAGCCTACCTCCACAAAGCAGTCCACATGTAGAAATCTGACCGCACTGCATCCTGGGAAACTTGAATTTTTTTCGAGCGGGAAAGACCCCCTCCAACCGATTTCATAAAATTTTTATAAGTCTCTGACCTGACCAGGCTTTAATCACACGCTAAAAGTTTACCAGCCACTTTCATCGTTGCTTGAAACTTCCATATTTGCCATTGAAGCCTGGTGAGACTTAGGATCATTTGCTATATGGCCCCTTGTCCATGAATGCCCAAACTGCAAGCAGCTGTATCAAGTGTCTGGTCGAAGTTTGTCACATTCACAGTGCCAATAAACAGTTCTTTGGAATTGGCAAGGTTTAAGCCATCTCAGCTCTTGATGATGAGCTCCGGCACCAGCAAATGTCCCAAAACAATGTAATTTGGGGCAATATTTGCACAAGATTGCATTAGTTCTGCACACGATTCCGCCGAACCGAAAGTTAATTCAAACGAGCTGAGTATGGTCACGTGACCAGCTGCCATCATGTAAATATGCAAACCAGTCCCAGTCCCTCGATCAAAACATTTGCAAAAAAACAGGGACTTAAAATCCCCCCGCCCCCCTCTAGTTTTAAGAAAAACTGCATATTCCCATACATTCCCTTCAGGGTATCGTACCACCTTAATGCAACTCGGCTAAAGTCGAATCTGATAATGGCGGACAGTTTAAACAAGAATTAAAAAAACGGACTTATTTCGAAAATTGAGGCGCAATAATTGGCATGGTGCATTCTTGCCAAATGTAAAATCGGAATCGAAAGAGAACAAGAACAGCATCTTTTCATCGTAGTACCAGTTTAAGACTAAAGCAAAGTACAACTTCACAGGAAATCTAGATGTCGGAAAGATTGTACATTTGGAGGCCCATTGTCCCTTCGGTTACCTTGACACTTATAGCGACCCTCAAGCTGATATCCTTGGTGACATGCGCAGTTGTAGCCGCTTCCTGTGTCGATACAGACATGTTGGCAAAGCGCTACCGCAGCACGACATTCATTTTGTTCTGTAAATACAGATATTTTAATCGATAAATAAATAAATAATAAAAATACGCAACAGTCTTGCAACTGAAAAACCCGTTGCCCTCCGATTACTGACGGAACTGTAATTCAGAAGTGTTAATGTTGCGGAGGGAGGAAAGCCTGGGAACGCGGATAAAAGCTCAAAGCAATGACGAGAACCAACAACAAACTAAGCCCACATACGACAGATAGTCAGATCAGGTGAGCGTACCCCAGCACTGTAGAATTTTCCTTTTCGTTCACGTTGTTTGGTGAATGCCAGAATGCGCAAACGCTTAAGACTGTCCTATTTACTTACTACTGAACGTTTGTGCTAATAGTTTGAAAACGCAAGGCAAGCTAACATGATTTTAGGTTAGATCGTTAATCGGGTGGAACTTCAACAGAAGAAGGAGGCGTACGGCAGCGTGGAGGGAACGGGGTTCACGGTGTTGTGGACTGGCCTCGTTTCACGGGTTGGTGCTGAACATTGGGATAACCTCACTACACCTTTCCCACTTGGATGGACTTGTCCAAGAAATTGAGTATGAGGATTACCCTTTCTTCCTTTAAATTAGTTTTGGAGGCCTTTTCAATTTGTCACTGTTCTGTACGTTGGGGTATAAGACGTTTGCGACCATAAAGTTAACGTTACCCCGTTGAGGTCAAATAAGTATCTTTTAAAATGGAAAATAGAAAAATAACTATCACTAAACTCAACAGAAATCCTATTTTTGACTTCGATTCAACTCAAATTTTTTTTAGACAAGAATAAAAAGAATACAAAATGAAAAAGATGCTGCTTGGATAAATAATATTTCATTTGATAATTTTCAGGCCTGTTTCAGTTGCATGATAATAACCACCACTAAACTCAACAGAAATCCTATTTTTGATATTGATTCAACTAAAAAAAATGTTTAGTCAAGAATAAAGAATAAAAATTATAAAGTGATAAAACCATCTATTTTTCTTCTATATCTGACTTGCAATGGATTTGGTCTAGTGGCCCGCGCCAACTTGCCGCTGGCCAAAGGGAGAGTCTTTTCTGAGAAAGAGATTGGACTGATTCTCCGTTCTTACCGTAAGCTGTAATCCATCGCCATGCTGGAATCCACTTGTTAAAGTAAAACGTATACAGAGGCGAGCCACTAAAACTTACTGTAATCTGCGGACAGCAAACACATGCATGGTGTTTTAAGGGAACAAATTGCTTTAAAGAGCCTTAGTTACCATGAATGAAATCAACTTTGGTAATGTGTAGAGCGTTTTCACATGCTTGACAAGAAGCCATATTGGATTGCTGAAAGAAAAGATTATGTTTGCAGAAGAATAGAGTTCAATTCCCGGAAGATTGGTTTGGTACCGTTTCTTTGTTTTGGAACACCAACATGGCCGCCGTGACGTCATTTGAAAACGGTCCATGGAATACCTTCAAATATTTGGTGAACCTGAAGTAAAATAAGGTAGAAAAACGGCAAAGAGGTAACAATTCGGCAGGGGCTGATCTAGGATTTTCTTAGGAGGGGGTGCACCAGTAAGGATTGACGTAATTGACGAGTGACGTAAGCAGAATACTAGTTATATTAGAAAGTCGCAGGTCACCTCAGGGAGGGGTGCGTACCCCCTGCACCCTCCCCGTAGGTCCGGCCCTGGTTCAAGGATGGCTTTGAATAAGGCAGATTGAAAAGGACTGCAAAATAACAAACTTGAAACATTTAGGCTGAACCTTTCAAGCTGTTTCACCCGAGTCAGACAAGGGATGATCATCCCAGTGAATTTCCAATTTCCTCACGGGAAAACATGAACTCAATAAATTGACCTCGCTTCCAATGTGTGGCTCCATAGCTCAGTTGGTAGAGAATCGCGGAGGTCACGGGTTCGAATCCTGTCGAAGCCCCGAATTTTTCTGGCTTCTTTATTCCAGTTGCTTAAATTGTAAATTCACTACGATGGTCATTTCTCACTTATCTATAATCTCAGTTCATATAAATTGTTCCAAATACTTTATTGCAGAGCTTCTTTAAGGTGCACCTATTCAGAATTTGGTAAAAAGGAGAAACGAAACGTGCAGTGCGTTTCGAACTAGTGCAAAGGTTTATTATACTGAAAAAATATTTTGGGGTTAGGTGCACTTTAACTATTGAATCAAAAACTGATTGGAAAACGTCTTAAGCCATTCAAAAAATAAGTTTTGGTAGAAAAAAAAAGGAAAAAAGGTTGATGATATTTAGCTCACCTTAGCAAGGTGCCAATTAGGGAAGAATCCCGAACCGTCATGGTACACTTTGACAGCTTTTAAATCCCCCACGAATTTCGCAGTTCGGTGAAAAGTATCCGTCCTTCAAGATAAAAAACACAACAGCTGACACAACAGCTAATTAAATATGGTTGCTACAGCACCATGTATTAAGTACGTTAAGGGCCCTGACCAGTATCTTTTTGGGCCGTTGCTAGGGAAAATTCAGTCAGAATTGCTTTTATGAAACTAAATTTAGACAGTAGACTTTGAGTGTAGGTGCAAACAAGTTGATGACGTCATCGGGACACGACCAATGTCACGTGACCCAGAACAAAAAATTGAGTTTTCCGGAAGACACTTACGGTCTTATTCCCAGTTTGCAGTATCAGGTCAAACTATACATCAATCTTAAGAATTGTAAGCATGCGTTTTTCGTTAGTACGAAAACTTTAAACATAATGACAAAAAATGTGGTTTGAAACCACATTTTTGTGCAACCGCGTAACATGGCAACTAGATACTGTTCAGGGCCCTCAAGGTTTCCGAGAATGCACGAATTTACTTTTGACCAAAAAAAGACAAATAACGACCTTACCGTCCATTTTCGAAGTCCCATATTGAGTTGTGTAGTTTGATCGAACCAGTGGAACCACCATTTGCACCAACTAGATTAACATACACTCTTGCATCAGTGCCGGCGAAAAGTCTCGGAGATGTAGCTACTTTTATCACATAGTCTGAAGATAGGAGGGAATGATAATCAGTTATTGAAAAGGAAACGTACACACGCCCTGGTTAAATGCACGCGGGCACGCCTGGAAACTTGCATTAGCACTGTAAACTGAAAGCGATCGCTTTTTCTATTTCTTTACTGAAACACCCTAGGCGACAAAGGCACTGCAACAATTTCCCTCGATGGTGAATTTTTCGCTTCGATCTGTCACACGAATTCAAACTGGTTTGAATTCATGTGACTGATCGCAGCTACAAATTGGTGTCACAGCGACAAAGATAATAAAAAAATGCATGAGCATGACGTATATACAACCTGAATTCATAAATGAAAATTTTACAAGACTGTTTGACACCAGTGATCATAAGAAAATACCATAATTAAGACTATTGTGAGTGTGGGACTTAACAGGTCATAACCTTGTTTTCCGCAATAGATGTTTAATGAAACTACGTACGCGCAACGTACGCGCAAATCAATTATGGAGCTGCCCACAAGCTTATCTGAGTACACCAAGTGTATTTTAGAAGCCAGAAAAGTTAATATATAGATTTGGGCAAGCCTAAAAGCGGAGCTCCACATTTGTTGCTAATTTGTGATGATTTGTGAAAATACTTTCGGAAAAAAAAGCGAAATAAGAAAATATAATAAAATGTGTCGGTCGTAGGAGCCCGCGAGCCATTCCGCTAGCCATTTCGGGGCTGCCGGAGCTCCGCGAGTATTAAGATAACTGTCTTAACATTTTCGTTTAAATGTTTTATGTTCTATACTAAGAAAAGAAGACGCAAAACGATTGCAAGAAAATCAAGTCCTGGCCCCTGAGAGTAACAGAATACTGTTTAAGACGGAATCCGTTAGGACTTCGGGCATTCATTGGACAAAATTATGTACCAAAATGATTTACACCTTATTGCAAGCTTTTGTGTTACTACTTCAAATATCTTATCAAAAGAAATCTTTTCTAACAACACCAAACATCGAAAACAAATTTCGAAGTTCCACTATAATTCCACTGAATCGCTTGAAGACGATTTTACAAAATGGCTACAAGTTAGATTTTGCCTAGAGTTTGTGATCTTTAAAATTCATTTTCTCGGGCTCTGATAAGAAATTGTTGTCGGTGTTATCACAAATAATTATTTACATCTTTACCTTTAACTATGGGTAAAAAATAAGGCAATATGATTTAAATTATTCTGGTACTCGATTTTTGTCCAACTTAAATAAATATTACTCAACTTCCTGATGGATTCCGTCTTAATAAGTTATAACTTCTTGCTAACCGAGCGAGAGGGCCGTATTGGGGAATATTTTCCCGAGGTCGTGGCAACACGGACCGAGCGCAGCGAGGTCGGTCCGTACAAAAACGACCAAGGGCCAATATTCCCCAGTACGGCTCGATCAAGCTAGGTTAGTAAGTACTTTATTATATGGTACTCGGGTCATACACGCTTGTTAAAAAAGCGGCGACTTAATTGAATTCAGAGGCTTTCCGCCAAAACTTGTTTTGATGTCGCGAACAACTCAGAAGGAACAAGCCACCACGATTTAAAATTGTTTTCTCCGATTAGAATATTTATATACGTTTTCTTTCCGCAGTTCTAGTTGCAAATTTTAAATTATCCAACTTAAAAACAAACCAATCAGGACACTCGGAATTCCTGGCCATATAATAATCTAGGATATTACTCATCGAATTGACCCCAGTTGACATGAAGCTCTTCGGAACTTCTAATTTCATTGGGTCTTGATACCACGAGGCTCTATTGTTTTGGGGCTAGGTCTAATGTTACTATTGTTTGTATATAATTTTCACGGCCAATCCTATGAGACGTTCCGAAGAGCTTCGTGGCGGCCCTCGCATTGACCATTTGCTAGTTGTTCAAGTAATATATCAAACACGAGAGACAGTGTTTCATCACATTTCCAAACACCGAGAAGAGAGTTGAAAATAGGACGCGCAGCGGAGTATCTTTGACGAACTTCGAGGTGTTTGGAAATGTGATGAAACACTGTCTCGAATGTTTGATATATCTTCTCAATCCAACTACGGAGAAAACGAAGAATTAAATTCGTAAAAATCTATGCTAATAAGGATCACATTTCCAAACCACGGTTACGGTTCTGATTTCCTTTGTTTTAACGTGATGAATTATTAATGAGTTTGAGAAATCTGAGTCAGGATAATCCAGAGTTTGTGCCGGCGAAAGTTCAATTCAGATATGAAAGCTCAAAAAAGTAAGTTCAGTTTCATTCTTTTTTGCTACAATTTGATGATTGGATGCTCTAAAAAGAATTGCTAAAATTATCGGAGAAAATTCTTTTGAACAAAAGAAAAAAGAAATCCGATTAAAATTTAACCCGGGGTTAATTAGCATTAAGCGGCCTTTGAACACGTTGAACAACCGTGCCCCGCTGTAGAAGGCAAGGCAAGATCCTCGATAAATAACATGCAAAAATAGCTGGCAGTCGACGGACTTAAAAATAGGCCTCCAGCCGTGGAGGAAAGTGTTGGAAATTAAGGCCACCCTTTTCATACCATGGGTTTAAGTAAAAAATGCTGTCGATGAACGATTCAGTCGACGTATCCGGATGAATTCAGGCTCTTGTTCAGGCCTTTCGTTCACGCTAAAAAGTGTTTTTGATCACCGAAAACGGAATTTTTCGCTGATATCACAACCGTCGTATTATCGTGGCTCAGGTAAATATGAAATGCGTGCATGCTCCATTGTCCATTTAGGCAATTCTGTTGAGGCAGTGTTTCAGTATGGATGGTAGGACAGAAAACATTTCATCCGTTCTCGGAGCGAAAACGCCGTTTTCAAATTATCCGACTTAGTGTGGACGAAGGATCAGTTCGGATCTCAAACACTGAATGGGACCCGGGGAAATCTTGCAACATAATGCGTTTCCATTTCAAATGGACAAAACAATGATAAATACTTACTGGTTCCTTGAACCTGTGTGAGATTATAAATCAACATCAGGGAAAACACTTGGAATAAATACATCTTTCAGAAAGGCTTTTCTTAAAAATTGCTGAACTTTGTTTTAGTTTAAATTTTGTGCTATTTAGAAGGGAGCCACGCACATGCGAACGCAGCCACTTCGTTTGACAAGTTGGTTTTGTGGCATTTTGTTTTTATGCTCTGGTTATATATATCATTTCAACTGTCAAACAAAATTATTATTCCTTTTTGGGTTAATATTCCTTGAGTTAACATTTGCTCAAATTTGTATCAAATATTTAAAATTTAATAAAAAGAAAAAAATAATTGTCAGAAAAATTAAGTAAACTATTTTAATATATTGAGATTCGATTGCTCTTACGAGATTTAAATAATATTAAAATATATATTAAATAAATACCTTTTTCACGGTGGTGTTTCTGAGGAAATTTAAAAAAGGGTAATTGCAATGGAAAAGACGTCGTCCCCGGGTGGGCTTAAACCACCAACCTTTCGGTTAACAGCAGAACGCGCTAACCGATTGCGCCACGGAGACAATTGCATCAACGACCTCTCAAAAAAAATCTCAAATGTGTATGGCGACAATCACTAACCAATTTAGAAAAATGCATTTGTTTGAGGGTATTTGAACAGTTGCCGAGTAAAATTTGTCTTGGCAACAAAAAAAAAAAAAAAAACGGTCGATATGAACTTGCCAGGTTTGACACTCAAATTTAATATTCCTTTTTGCAATGGCAAAAGTATTCTTTTTTCCAAATATGTACCTAACTCCAGTTTATAAAGCACTTTGCCCGGCTGAATTTTTGAAAATAGTCGTTGCCTCATATATTGATTTTGAACGAGAAAGGAAGTACCGGTAGCCAACAATGAATAAATTACGTAATACACACTTTGACCGTGGAATATTAGCAAAGTTCAGCGAGTTCCTGTAACTAAAAAGGACTAATGCCCGAAAATGTTTTGCAGTCTTGTTTTTCGAAACACTAGCTTTAGTACTAAACACGGATGGTGGCATAGTCAGGACTTTAGATCCCGTTTTACTGTTGAGAAAAGCTATTTAAAAAACAGCGTAATTCTCAATTATTGAGTCAGATTTTAGATATTTTTCTATCAAGTTGAAAGATTTAAGTCTCAAGCTCCAAACAACAGTCCAACCTGGCTTTGTCAGTCGAAAAATTGGCCAAGATCTCCAAGAATGCGAGACCAAACCACAGCTGGTTAATCATTGCCGTCTCGGGGGAGGAGGGCGTCAGATTTTGGCCTTTTATCTGATTGGTCGTGAAAAAATGCTTATGCGGAAATGGAAGTGTTCTCATTGGCTGTCTTGTGCAAATAAGGCTTCCTGTGAAGGGAAAGAAATGGTGGACGAGTTCGAACAATTAGACTGAAACCCTGCCTGGCTCTGACGAATTTACAGTATCGTTCTCCAAAGCCGAGTATAGCGAGCGTTTTGAAACGCTTAAAATACGCGTAACTTACGTGAAGATGTTTTGGTGTTTAGGAAAACGGGTTTTTCAAATAATTACAAAGGTGGTTAGATAAAATGTTTACCAAATGAAAGCGACGATGGCTAACAATACATTAAACGTCCGAGTAGTGAGCCCACGGTAATGTTCTTAAAGAAATAATTTGTTACGGGCCCAAGAGAGGCCCGCTTTGGGCCCGCAAAACTAATCTTGACAGCGACAAGCGGATCGCGTACCACGCGTGCGCACCACCTTCATAAATCTGAAGTTGAAATTTTTTTCTTCCGCCAAGAACGATTAGAATTCGAAAAAATGTCAATCACAACAGTTTCACACGTGAGCGCCACGTTTATATAACAATTATTCCATGAGCCCGCGTTGGATATGAAGTGATAAAATAACCAACGAGCGCGTAGCGGGAGTTGGTTATAATCACTTCATATCCAACAAGGGCGAATGGAATAATTGTTTTAGTAAATTCTCAAACCATATCTCTTGAATTTTTGTGGGAGACAGCTCCAGAAACCTGCCAGTGTCGGCCATTATAGAGGGCTGAAGTTAAAAACTTGGCGCACTATTTTCCATATGACGTAAACCTCCCACTATTGGCTCATAGTCGGAGTTTTTTAGCCAATCAAAAAGCTAGAAATGCAATAGTCGGAGCAGAGAATATACTAAAAATGGATAGTCTCCTACGCAGACGTTATTAGGGGATTGCGTTACACTTGTCCCCACTAACGTCTGCTGAACCGAGGCCAACATTCCTTTCCGCCGCTTCGCCAATCAGATTTTACCTACTAAAATCCGGAAAGCCGACCTTCACCTTGACCGTCGCTTAGCCAATCAGATTTTATCAACTAAAATCCCCACGACGCCTCTCCCGCCGCGAGACATGGGATGAGATGAAACCTGCCAGGGACGATTGATTTTACTCCAAGTCAGAGATTTCTCTGGTAAATTCATTTTAGATGAAAGCAAGTTCTGGATTTGCGAAGGGAAACTTATTTACTCCTTAATTTATCAACTGGCTACGGTAAGTCGTTTGTTATCAAGTTTTGCCTTCAGTGTGTTCGACAGTCCGGCTCATTGCTTTTCAGTTTTCATATTTTTCCCCACAGCTCCGCAAAAAGACGTACAATCCAGCAACGAATTACTGAAGTTCAGCTAAATGAAAAGCTGTATAATTTTGTTTTATCAACTAGGTTGATAATGTGAATTGGCCACCGTAAAGAGATTCAAGAGCTGACGTTTCGAGCGTTAGCCCTTCGTCGGAGCGAATCAAGGAATTGTGGGTCGTGTGTTTTTTATACATAGAAATATGGAGCTTCGCTATTGGCTGGTGCCTGGTAACGTGAAAACAACGGAATAAATTAGTTGAATGAAAAGCGTTCGTTGATACCGTGAGGATTAAGAGTGCCGATTTGGAAAATAAATTTTTGTTCTAGAGTTTTGCGGCTTTCCGTGTTTCCTTGGTGAAGGGAAAGGCCACAGACTGCCATATGTTGCTTAGAATGATTAGGGCCAATGAACTATCAAAAGGAGAAGTTGAACATATTTTCAAGCCAGCCTTTTGACCCAGCAGCACTGGACGTTTTAAATCGTTCTGTGGCAAGTTTGTCGAATGAATGATTTAGCGCGGTGAAGTTGTATTCGCCTTGACTGGCTCTTTCCAATTTTACCCTTCGATTTGTTCGCTCGTAAATACCATGGATGTGGACCTCTTTGATGATATCTAAATTAATTCCGCTTTGCGTTTTCGAGTTGGCGAAGTCTTTTGTAGCATTTTATAGCGTTGAAATAAATATTTCTGATCCACTGCTGTGTTGATGGGAGAGAGATCATCTTTCCCAAAATATTAACCCTTCCAACTTATGACCGAATCAGACTCGCACGCTTACCTCTTGTATTCACAATAAATAATATTTTATTTGGTGTTACTTAGTGGTCTTGAGAAGCCGCATTAAGTCCGTTTTCAAGTCTGTGATTGGAAGCCACACACATTCAAAAACCGCGGCCGTCAAACTATTGGTGGTTTTCACGTCATGCAAGTATCACGCAAGTTTCACGCACGTAAGCTAAGAAATAAATTCGCTTACGTTTCAATAAATTGAGTAAAGAAATTGAAATACCGTAGAAGGGTAATAAATAATCAGCGTGCCTAAGTTTCGGGGATGTACGATATTCCGAACTCGAGTTATTTGGCAAAGTGTGTCACTGAAAATTATAGTGTTTAGTATGGAGACGCCATGTTGGAGCCCCTCTGAGGGACTCCAACATGGCGACCGGAAACCAGCAGAAACATCTGGAGTTTACTTTGGCTCTCTCAAAACGTTTCTTCTCGTTGTTAAACTTGAAAACATTCGCATAGACACTTCCCTCAACATATCGGTTACTCAGAAAACATAAGGCGAATCGATATTTTCGCGCACGTGACATGTTACCCAGAAACAATGCCAATATCACCGTGAAAAATCTGAAATTCAAACTGTTCTATTTTCAAAACAAAGCCGTCTACCGAGCTGAAAACAGGCCAGCAGATATATGTTTTAAAATGGCTTTTACCTGATGAAGTTGAAAACTCAAAATTTTTAATTTTATTTTTTTTCTGACGTCACGTGAAAACCAAGAATTAGAAGATGCCTCCTTTGTTAGCAAGGTTTTAGCACCCTTTACTCCATGATTTTCTCAGATTCTGATTGGTTTATTGGCCCTAATTTACTGGAGAACAATAAGGAAACTAAAATGTCTCCAGGGAGGGAGGGAAAGGGCAGCTCGTGCTTTTCCCGGTGGGTTTTCAGTTGGCCAGAACGGGAATTATCTGACGGTAAACCTACAAAGACGTCAGCGTGTAAACAATGGTCGCAATGAAGTTTCGCACATTTCTCGATCCAGAACTCTTCATGTAGATAACAGAGAAAAGTATTTTGCAGCCAAGAATCATTATTAACAAAGCATGATCGAGGGAACGAGGAGTTTAGTCGCAGTCAAAACAGGTTTTTGTGATCAATAGACCATGCACTTTTCCACATCTGGTTGCCAAGAAACTAAGCGGTACCAAGTGTCCCCTGAGGATTCTAGCAC
Source organism: Blastomussa wellsi (assembly GCA_947652115.1). Classification (NCBI taxonomy): domain Eukaryota; kingdom Metazoa; phylum Cnidaria; class Anthozoa; order Scleractinia; family Plerogyridae; genus Blastomussa; species Blastomussa wellsi. The sequence continues at coordinate 7,864,853 of OX393568.1, read as the reverse complement.
TAATTTACGCATGTGTAAGCTGAAAAATGAGTACATAATGAATTACACACTTTGACCGTGTTGAAGTCCCGAATGATCCTTGTTTATTTTTGGTTTAGTATCACCTCTTTGGTGCTTTTCTTCCTTTGTAAACTCTTAGATTTTGGTTTACCATTTTATAATGCTTCTTTTCGTTTGGTTGCAAAAAAAAATCAAAATATAGTGACGTAGCTCCTTTAAGACCACGGCTGAACGTGCAAACAGATTATTCAATCCGTGCTTAAGTCTTTGTCTAGCTTTACTTCGCTTATGTAAATTTGGAGTACTTCATATCTTTTTTGGAACTCGCACATTCATTTCTAACTACTTGATAATGGTGTCATGAGGTCGCCGAAACGGCGGAAATTTAACATTATATCGCTAGTTTTTACATGTTTATGTTAAGTTAATCAAGTAAAAGGAATGTAAAATAATAAAATATGTCCGTTTTATGTTATTTGATCAATTGTGCAATTTTATCAGCGAAGCGCTTAAAATGGACTCTGAAATGAACAATTTTTCTTTGTTTTGGACCGCCTTTGCACTAAGCGCCCAATGAATGCGATTTTTGCCAGTAGAATAGACCAATTATCTCACAGTAAAATTTCATGGGATCCTGTGATCCGCCGAAATTAAATTTGAGTTCTTGGTTCTTACGGGGACAGCCTCTTATGAGGTAGCTTTTATTATGTCCATAGGGGGGAGGGGAGGGGGGATTCCAATCAGGTAAAGCACAATTTGCAAACCCCAATAGACCTCTTTAGCTTCGTATGTAAATTGCCCATTTCAGATCATGTGATGCTCTCAAGAGAATTTGTCCTTTGTTCATTTGCAAATTATTCATTCATTTTCACGTGGATTTTTTTGAATTTGAAAGCAATAATTCTCAAGGGTAAAATCACGTGGTCTGAAATGGGACAACAAACAAACGAAGCTAAAGAGGTCTATTAATACTTCATTTACTGATTCGAATACTGTCCTTTGAGCGAGTGTTATGACTATGGTAATCTAAACTTCAGATAATAGAATTGTTTCCATGGGAAAACGATGGCAAACAAGATTGCTTTCGCTGTATCCACCGTACTTAACGTGTCTATATGGCCTACAAGGTTTTTATGCTTTTGGTATCTTACAAGTATTCCAATTCAAAGGCGACAGACCACAATCTCAATGTTGGCTCCTGTAATAAATATCTAATTGCCATAACCGTTCATCAGTAGGATGCCTAAAATGCTGGTAATTCCACAATTGGTTTCGGCTCCATTAAATCCTATACCAATTGCAGAACATTTCAGGTGGAGCCACCCACGATGTGAGCACAGTTACTGACAAGAAAAAGTAATAAGGAAAACAACGAATAATAAATTAAACCGTTAATTTGCGAACTAAGTATACACGTCAACTAAATAAACCAAACACGCGCACCATATACGAAAATACGCGCGCGCGCCTTCAAATCCAAATGAAGGACCCGGAAGCAGCGCGTATAAATGAATTAGAGTTACAAAGACGAAGTAACAATTACAAACAAGAAAAGGATACGTTGTTGGTTCTCAATCACAAACCGCTGATCTCAATTCCCGAAGTGTGATGTCATATTTAACGCGAATGATTTCACCGTGGCGCTTGAAGAATTTATTAAACGATTTGAGAAGCGCAGTAGTGTTGAAGCCTTGGTGATGAAGACGTGAAGAAAGACCACGAAGCCTGTCTATAAAGTCCAATTTGGATGAGCAAATTCTAGCATATCGCACCAATTGAGATATGTAAACACCATAGGCCGGATTGGCTGGGATGTTGCTGTCCATATGAGGAAAGTTTACAATCCGGAATGAGAAGTCATCTCTCTTGTCGTAGACACTTATACGACAAGGTGTGTTGTCGTCTCCCTGAATGATCTTAATGTCAAGATAACACACTTCATTTGAAGCCAAGGTAGTGTTTTTCAGTTCCAGTTCTGACGGGTAAATTTCGTGGATACAATTTCCAAAATTCGCATTGTTGACGCTGAATAAATCGTCGATATAGCGAAAGGTATTGCTGAATGTTGCGGCCTTTGACATGTCTTGTTTCATAGTTTTTAGCATGAAGGGGTACTCGAAAGTGTGGAGAAAGAGATCAGCCAATAAAGGCGCACTATTAGTGCCCATCGGTATACCAATAACTTGCCGAAAAACGGAGTTTCCGAAACGGACGTAGATGTTGTCGATAAGAAAGTCAATAGCACAGCAAAGTTCTCTACAAGAAAAGTAACTGTATTTCGACGACTTCTTATCATTCGTCCAGAAAGTGTGGTAGTTATTGGTTGCAATGAAACTCTTTCCTCTGGTGCTAAAAACTCTTTCCAGTAGATCATGCAGTTGAAGTTTAAGTTTGGCGTGCGGTAGGCTTGTATATAGAGTTGAAAAGTCCCAAGTGCTTAACTTGTTTAGCGAAAGTTGTTTGTCTTGCAAAGTGCGAAGTACATCCAGTGAGTTGTTGATGATCCACATGCTGTTAATACCTGTTCTTTGTAGAATAGTTTTACAATAAGCATGACAATGATTTTTAACTAGTTTGAGGCAATTAGTAATTAATTTAGATAGTTTAGTAATGGTACAAGAACTTGATCCTGCAATAAATCGTGCTTTGTATGGTGTTTTGTGAAGCTTAGGTATCCAATACATTTGAGGCAAATTTTTCTCCTTCTGATGTAATGTGATGTTGAATAAGTCGTCCAAAGTTGTTGTGTGGTTCCGTATAACTTCATCAGCTGTGACGTCTTGAGCTTCATATGTAGAGTTGATGGTAGTGCTAGAATTAATTCCAAGTTCTTCCATTAGAGTTTGCACGTAATAATACTTGCAAACAAAAATGATGTTGTTTCCAGCTTTATCAGCAGGGACTAGAACGTACTTTTCGTGTAGCTCATTCAAATACGCCTTGACGTGACTGTCTTCTAAGACTTTAGGACTACCGGAAAATTTGCGACGCTGTAAGGTGTTGATTCTCTTATTGATGATGAGTTTTACTGTCTAGGACCATTCCTCCAATGCTGACACGTGGGCACCTTCTCGTTTACTCCATTTCTTGGTGTAATCATCTGCAGCCGTTGTTAAGATCTTCTTGTTAAGGTTCCAATCGATTGTACTCTGCTCTCTGTATTTCGGTCCTTTCTCGAGTAGACGTCTAAGTCTTCTGTTCTGAACAATAGTCAGGTCACCGGTTATAACATGGCCATGAGGTTCGTAACGAAAGGCGGAAGATTCGCAGTCGCACGATGAAGTTGCAGTATTAAAATCATTTAAATCAATGTTCTGTAGTGTTTGATTATAATTAAACACACTTCTAGAAATATTTCTGGTGTATCGATAACTTATTAGTGGGGGATCCTGCTCCTGAAAATAAATGGGTACTTTAGATTTAACTAGTTTGTTATGAAAAATATTTGTTAAATTTACCTTATCTATTCCTTTATTGTGAAAATAAATTTTGACAAAACGCCTTTGAGGTCTAGTGTTAGAGTTACAACCAGTGCGTACTGGGTAAAATAGCCTTTTAGTGCAAACATCAAAAACAATTGTCCTGAAACGTTGATCTCCATGAGCCGATCCTAATTTTTGACAGTCATTATACAGCTTATGTAAATTTGGCAAACGAGTACTATGCAGAGTTGTGAGGAGACAATGTAGACCACCATGACCATTGTCGTACAAATTACGAAGTTGTTCCAGGGTAATCTCTGCGGTTCGTCTCGTGTTACGTCGTCGTCCATGGCTTCGTTTACGACGTTTATGACGATTGAAGAGGTTAAACACATTGGTGTTGGAACGAACGTTGGCACTGGAATTTAATCATGATTGTTTTCTTTTATGTATTTTATTTTTTGGATTCCGCCACTTTTTTCCACAAAATAGAGTTTTAAAGTTCCCGCGTCGGCTACGCCCAATGAAGATGACTGCGAGTTGCTACAACGAAAGAGCCCTGGTTCTAGGACGCGCCATGACGTCATGTCAGGAAGCATTAAATCTTCCTGTCAGTTCATTTCACTGTTAATTCAGAAATATAATTAATTGTAAGGGATTTTATCTGAATAATATATCTGATAAATGCGTTGTTGTGAGGTATTCAAGTACTGCTCACTCAGAGAAAGGAATTGCCTGAAGTGACGTCATTCGTTACCAATCTTCGATTACGCGGTCAACTTCATTGGGCGTGGCCAAAGCGGAAAATTTAAAGCTTGAATTTGGGGTGAAAACTGACGGAATAAAAAAAAATGTTCAGAATAGTTTTTTACGTATTCTAGAGATACCAAAACCAAAATAATCGCTTTGGCCGTGTAGACACTTTCAATAGTCAAAATTTTGATTAAAAGAGGAAGAACATCTCTCATCGTTCTATTGAGGTACGTATCTATTTGTTTTTCAAAATGGTCCTTTATCACCCATGCTAAATAAGATCTGGTCTAATGAGCAGTCATGCCTCCTCCCTGACAAATTCGCGACCGACACTTCAACGACTGGTTGAACTTATAGTGAACATGTGTAAAAAGAGGAAAGAAAACTATTCCAAAACTGTAATCTGCAAGTAGTCACCCTTCTTCGGGGATCGCTCGTAAAACTAGTAAAAAAGTAAACAAATATCAAACAAACAAATATAGACTTAGATAAATAAGCAAAGGATAGAATGAAAAAGTAAGTAAGTTAGTTAGCAAGGAAGGAAGGAAGGAATAAAGTTAGGTAAGTCAGTCAGTCTGTCAGCCAGCCGGTCAGCCGGCCAGCAAGTATAGGTAAATGAATACTATGGTTGAATCACTCAGATAATAGAGGCATTTATTTATTAATTGATAAAAAATCTCTCATATACTTAAGCAGTTCGATGGAAACCCTTTAAGATCGCAAAGCAAATCTGACAATTAAAAAATAAAAAATTTTCCCGAAGCCTATTACCCAATGAGATCATTACGTGCAAATGATAATCCAAAATACGAAAAACTGCTATAATCACCACCACTGATAAGTTGTGCATGTTACTTTTTCTACAGTTTGTCCTGTTTATTTTTTTTGTTTTGTTTGTCTCTTTTTTTACTTGACATCTTACAAAGTGGTAAACGCCAAACACCAAATGAAAAAAATTAGATTTAAACTGAAATTAAAAGCTTATGAAAATAAAGAGAAACATCGGGTGCTAAAATTGTGTGACCTTCATGTAGGTCCTTTAAACTACATTCTGTGCGTATTTGTGGCGAGTTTATGCCTTTTAAATGACGTTCTTTTTCAGTGTGGAATATCATCTGCCACAGGGTCTTCATCGTGAATATGAATAGGTTTAAGGCCGATCTTCTCGTACAAGTTGACTCTTCGGCTTTCTTGTCCAAGAGGACTCTTGGTCTTCTTCCGCATTGGGAGGTTGTCCTCGCCACGAACACACATGAGGGCGGCTACGTCACATCTATGAAATGAGAGATGATAAAAAAAAGAGAGAAAAATAAGACGAAACCTTTTCCTAGAGACAAAAGAATCGACAAATCGAATTTCCTGTGTAAGACTGAGCAAACTGCCGCAATAATAACCAAAGACGCATTCAGTTCAAGGTGTATACTGATCACCGTAAGTGGAGCTGTCCGCATTGGAAAGTATAACACAACACTAAGACCTCATTGAAGTTATCTGAACACTTGAGATAAAATTAAAGCATCTTGAATATTGAGCAAGACACTTGATGATGATGATGATGATGATGATGACAGAAATAGTCATACTAAAAATGACGTCATAAAATTCTTAAATCAAAATTCGTTAGGCCTGCTAAATTTTCTTTACCACTAGGTGTAAGTAAGATGAACTAAAAGTATATCTTTTCGCATATTTTCAGCGCGATAGTGCCCTTCGTGTTGAAAACAGAGCATTTTGAATGTTTGAGTTCTCCGCCGCTTGTGAGATCAAGCTGAGTGCCGTGACAAAGCTGTTTTGTTTAGTAAAAACCTCTTCTCTCGACTTTCAGCAGTTTGAAAATTTCAGATATAATGAGTGGTGTTTATGTGGAAGCATAACAGCTCATGAGCCAAAAATAGTCTCTATTTTAGCACAACTGAATTCCAGATGGTTTCTCGAGCATCACGGCGGCCACATTTGTGCCCCTCGGAAGGACACAAACATGGCGTCTCCATACTGCTTGGAACGTTTCGGCAAATAACTTGCGAACGGCAAACCGCACAGACCTGAGACTTGGAGAAAACGTTTATTTATCATCTACAATATCTGAAATTATTAGCTTCTTAAATTGAATTGTTTCGAATTTAGTTTTTGGTTGCGTGACAGTCAAAACCACCAATTGTTTGTCTTTGCTCCCGAAGTAAAAATAGCAAGATGGCGAAATGAAATGTATAATTATGCTCTGACTAGGCTTCTTCAAAAGATGATTGTACTGATGCAGGTGGATGGACATAAAAAGAAAGAAAGGAAGATGAGTGAAACAAAGGAAGAACGAACCAACAAAAGAAAGAAAACTGAGAGAATATAAAAAGAATGAATGAAAAGAAGAATGAAGAAAGAAACCAGAAAAAAAATTGAGTATAAAAGAAATAATGAAAGTAAAAAAAAAAAAGACAGAGAGAATAAAATAATTAATAAATATATCTTATTAGACGTTTTGTTGTGTAGTATCGCTGAATATTTTTACGAGCTTGGCCGTATTTTGACGAGCCCTTTGGGCCCAGCGATTGTACACAACAAAACAAACGTCTAATAAGAGATTTATTATCCAACACGCCAAATTGTTATGTCCGTGCGGGCGAATTTCTAACCGATTCTCTGGAGTACAAATACCGCGTGATATTTGTACTCGTTTTGGGCGTTATTTGTACTCTACGAAGCACAGTTGGATAATAAAAGAAAGTAAGAACAAACGAATGAAAGTAAAACGAGAAAAGGAAAAGGAGAAAGGGATAAGGAAAGTAAAAGAAAGAAAGAAACACACATAAAAGGATGAAAGAAAGAAAACTGAGTTCTTTTTATGGCTGGTTTTTCTATTTATGCAAAAGCAAGCAATATAATCCTTTCTGGAGAACGTTCTCAAAAGATTTTCGTCGTCAGCCGTACAAATGTGGTATTTTAACGACTGTGGACGTGGCTCAAGAAACGTTTTATTTTCCATAGGAAGTGACATTCCCTCAAAAGGAAATGTACAAGATTCCTGACAAAGGCTTGAAAGAATTGCGAGGTATCTTTACCTGTACCCAATAGGACAGCAGCTTGCGTTGTCCGAACAGCAGTAGTTTCCAGAAGGGCAGTAGTGTATTCCATCTGAGCAGCAGTCAGCATTTGGATAAGGACAGCAATTATAGCCACCCCAAGAATTTCTGTAACACGTGTTTTGTACTGGGCAAAGAGAACCGTCAGGGCAAACCGTGATATTGGCCTTTAATGCTGGTGTTTTCTTCTGCGTAGCTTTATTTTTGTTTCCTTTGGTGCATGTTGAAAATAAAAAAATAAATAAATGAATATATTAATAAATAAATCAGTAAATTATGATAAATAAAGAAAAAGGTCAGTATTGACAAAATTAGTCAATTAATTAATTAAGTGATTAGTTAATGCACCGTATCAATGTAAATCCCGCGGGGGGGGGGGGGGGAAGGAGTGCGGGCATAGGTGGGGGATTTGACAGTTGTTATCGTCCTGTAGAGCGGGCTTTTAACCGTTTTAATGACTCTTTTGACCATCTACAATTGCGCTTGGGCCGGGCATTTGAACAAAAATCTCAGCTCAGTTCAAATTCCCCCACCTATGCCCGCACTGCCCCCCACCCCCCTAGCGGGATTTACATTGATAGGTGCATAATTAACTAATAAGCAAGCAAGCAAGAAAGCAAGCGAGCAAGCAAGCATTGAGTCAAAAACATTTTTCCAAAAGGTTAACATACCCATGGATGAGCACTGTTTAGTATACGAGGGAATGATCAACTTTGCATCAACTGTATCGCTCCTTACATCCACTGCATTCTTTACCACTTGGCTGGTCTGCAACACACCTCCACGCTCGGATTCCAACCGGACACATCTTCCAATATAAGGAACGCAAATGTATCCTATTGGACAGCAATACTCTGGATCACTACAGCAATGGAATCCTCTTGGGCAGCAATGCAATCCATCTCTGCAGCAGTCAGCCAGTGGACCTGGACAGCAAAAAGTCAAACAACATGTGCTTGCAAATGGACAGCAGCTTACTCTATCATCGCAGCAAACAGCATGTTGAAATGGACAACAACCATACTGGCCTGAAAAGTCTTTACAGCACGTGTCTCCGTCCAGGCACTGACTTCCATCTGGGCAAATGACATTGTTCTCACCAGTATTCCTCCTTAGGGCTTTTTGCAACATAGTCTGTGTCAAATACGGTTAAAAATGGTGATAAACGTTTGAGATGAGCTGAATGGTTGAAATAATTTCATACACTGTAAATTTGGACGCTGTTTGCAGTACAGCAATGCGTGGTTTTAGTCAAATGTACACATTATACAATTTAACAGACAAACAAAAGCTTTAAAGGGCTAGGCCAGGCTATTTGAAGTGTTTTCTATTATTCTCATCGATTATAGGATCTAAACTTTAAGTTTAAAGAGCAACAGACGGTAACTGTTGAAATTACGTCCACAAAATAAAAATTGATCATTTCCGAGCGTTACTAGTGACAATTCCGACTTTTCGTGTACATTGTAGCCTGCGGGTAAAACTTCTTTTCAATCGATGGGTGAAGCAAATCGCGAGAGCGCTTCGGGGTCGTTGAGCGAGCAGCGAATGAGAGGCCGATATGGGCCAGAGACGGGAAAGAGAGCTTGCTGCGACAACTAAACAATTTTCCTCCCACACTCCCCCTCCCTTCGCCGGTCACTATAACGCTGTCTCGTGGCTCGCATCGCTCGCTGCTCGAAAAGGAGAGCGTAACACGAAAAACCCCGGCCCAACGTTTTAAATTTCAAGTTCACCTCAATGCAACCCACCATGATTTTCTACAACTCTACTCATCCATGGCCCCTGTTAGATATCCTGTGTTTCTTTTAAGTTCTTCTACGGTTTCGAGTCGTTATTGCGATACTTTTATTGTATGATCAGTTAATTAGGGCTGAAATTGGCTAATTACGTGACGTAGCCCTTTTAATGATGCAAACTTACTGAAGGCGAAGTTGAAAGGCTTTTCGTTTTCAGGAGGGGCAATGTCGTCTTCTCCTTTGATTCCTCAGCATAGGAGAAAGACACGTGGCTGATGAGCAATGTTAATACCGCAGCAACGTAACACTTCATCTACAAATTCAAGGAAATTAGAAGGTTTGGTGTTAGACACGATCCAAGGAAAGTTAACCAAACGTTCTGCAATTGGTATAGGATTTTATGGAGCCGAAACCAATTGTGGAATTACAAGCATTTTAGGCATCCTACTGATGAACGGTTATGGCAATTAGATATTTATTAAAGGAGCCAACCTTGAGATTGTGGTCTGTCGCCTTTGAATTGTCAAAAAAGGTGATATTTCGTGAGAGTAGAATGAGAGTTTAGGCCGAAATATGAGTGCACATAGCCGACTGCCTTGGGGATAAATACCAAAAGACAAGAAAAAAACAAACAAAATTATCTAACGTTAATTTAAATGAAGTCCTGAGTAAAATTAATACAGGTGAAGTCTTAGCAGAAGCTTTATAAGCAACCCGCTACACATCAAAAGTCATGTGGTGTAAGATCATTAAAATAATTTGGGACGGAGAGGGTGCTTCAGAAGATCGGAGGAAGGTATTTCGTGTCAAACCACCAAAAAAGGTGGCCGGAGAAAATGCACAATTTTGGAGGAATTATTCCTCTCTAAGCAACGGTTAGATTGCTAATGTTTTTAGTGTTGTAAGTAATGTGTTATTGTCATCATTATTTAGTCTTTGTTTCAAGTGTTTGGGTTGCTACTCTTCTAACTGCTTCTTGCACAAATGTACCTAACTTCCTTTGATGATCTTACAAACAAAATCTTCCAAGGTCAGAAGGGACATAGGCGAACAGGAAGTGAGCCCCAAATTTTGGGCAACTCAGATTTGTTTGGGCAGCAAGAGAAATTTGGACCAGGCAACTTGGGACAATTTTTGGTCAAATGGTTCTCCATCTCTCCAAGCTTCTCCATCCTCAGCCATCCTTGTTCCTTTTTGGCTTAGTATCACTCCTTTGGTATTTTTCTTCCTTATCAAACTATTATTTTTAGGTTTTCTGCATTTTAGGAGTAATTTAGGTTGTCGAAGAAATGACCCAAAATATCGTGACGTAGCTCCTTTGAGTGGGAAAGGTCGTGTAAAGATCAAATTGTAACACAGGGAAATGTACTCGTAGGAAACCGTGGTGAATTATTCTGCGTAAATTGAAATCCTTAGAGTGAATTTCGCCTCTGTAAATTACACATTTTGCTTTGCAAAAGTCATCATTCACATGATAGCCTTAACCAGGATTTCTTACAAAAGCTAAGGCGGCATTATAGAATACTGGAGAGGCTCACCACAAATGTTTGAAGTTTTTCTAAAAGAGTGCCTTGGAAAGTTCTGCATGAAGGTAGCCTAACAGAGAAGTTCGAGGTCAAAACAAGCGTTAGACAAGGTTACTTAACTATGGCCCCACGTTAGTTCGGTTTGCCGTGGACTGAACTTAGGGAACAATTCCCGAAGGAAGAAATTAGCTAGATGATCTAGACTTTGTGGACTGATGATATTGCTTTCCTGTCACATTAGAAAGCCGAATACAAGCGATAACCGCGCCAACAAGAAAAGTACACGAGAGTGAACAATAATACTCATATAGTGATAAAGCGGGGAACTGTTGAAGATGTTCCATCCTTAACCTACCTTGGAAGAACTGTGAGTACTAATAGAGGGACAGGTGAAGTCCTCAAAGTCAGAAAAGGAAAAGCTTGAGTTGCGTTGAAAAAATGCCATCAACTACATGACAACATTCACCAAGCTAAGAACTATTTTGGGGACCAGTGTCAAGCCTGTCCAGCTATATTGCTCTATCGGACCTATCAGCAGAAGGGCGTGGTCATGGATAGGCCACACTCTACGGTAAACCGAAGAAAAACTCACAAAGCAAGAGCTGAGCCCACAGGGAAAACATAGTCGTTAAAGGCCCAGACGCGCATAGGGGAGAGAGTTGGCACAAATGTGTCGTTCGAAATAGATTCTCTGGGGCCGCTTTATGAAAATTAAAGAACGACCCTGGTCTTATCCACTACATGAACGTAGCTCCTACAAAAACTGCGGAGCTTTTGAATGTTGCTCGATATCCACTTATTTACAGTAAAATAGGTCAATTTACAAACAACTGGACGGAGTAGCCATAGGGAGCTCAGCCGCCCTGGCTAAAGCTGACTTTTAGACAGATGATAGCGACTGTGTCTTGCAAACTTAAGATCTGGAGGCGATATGTAAATGACACTTTTACCACCTTAGATCCAAAACAATTTGATGGCTAACTACAGAAATTAGTCAATCAACATCCTATCCTCCTTTTCACTTGGGCGCTACAAAATGGAAAATTATAGCGGCCACCATGGATGACGTCAAGCCTTCACATACTTATCTTATTTTGCAGAGGTTATCGAATCATCAATCAATCAATCAATCAATCAATCAATCAATCAATCAATCCTTTATTCACAAAGAGACAAAAGAAGAATGAAATTAGGCCTTAATGTAGAAGTAAATAAGTGTGCGACGTCCAAAGTAGCAGAGCTTTCTAGTTGGACGCCGCCATTGCTGAGTAAATAAATAATGGCAGCATTAACATACACAAAATTAAGTTAGTTGGACAATTAATGCAAATTATGTAGGGTAAGCAAAGTTAGGTGAGATTTGTTATTTCCTAAAGTTTAAAAGCAAGAGGGGGCCAGATTATTTTACTCAGCATCAAGCCAGTAGTCAATTCAACTTTGATTAACCAAAAGATGACACTTCCATTCTTTTTTAAAGGAAGTAAACGAAAGACGCTTAATTTCAGGGGGCACAGATTCCCACATCTTGGGCCCTGCAAACTTGCAAACAAAGCCTATCTATTATAGGTTAAATTGTCTCGAAATGCTGACTCGTAAGGAAAACCGAGAGAAGGGGCTTCATCCGGTATCTACCTCCCTCCGCACGTTGGGGATGAGACTCATCTTGTCCGTTCAAAGGTTCAATATTATGTGGACTTCAGTCTGGGTGAATCAGAAAGGATATGTAACATGCTCCTATGATGTAACACGAGGCACTCAGCAAAGTGAGCATATTGCGATGACTTCTCAGGCTGGTTGAAGCAGAAAGGGTATGTAACATGTCCCTAAAGACAGGCACGACGGAAAATTATTTCGATATCCCGAGGCATCCAGCAATAGGCTTAGCCACAAGTTGCCGATGAATCCCAAAAAAGTTGCCGATAAAAGTGTCTAAAAGTTGCCAAAAAGCTGATATTTTTTTCAAAAAGTTGCCGAAAAGTTGCCAAAATTTTTCTACATTGCTTCTTATCAAAACTTTATTTGTCAAAGTCCAATGATAATATCAGAGGTTCTTTCCATTTCACTTGATCAACAAATAGTCTATCAGAATGACATGAACAAAACACTGTAATTGTCCGCCATCTTGAAAAACGTGCAACGTGATACCGCTGACCTCGTGATAAGGCATCACAAAAATCAACTCATGGGGGGGGGGCTTGGGTCCTAATTATTGTATTTTAGAATAAATTGAATAAATGTCTATCGAAAACTGACCAATGTGGCTCAAAACGTGAAGAAAGTGGCTACAAAGAACCTCGAAAAGGCCAAAGTTGCCGAAAATTCTAAAAGTTGCCAAAATTCTAAAAAGTTGCCGAAAATCTCAAAAGTTGCCGAAAAGTTGCCGAAAAGTTGCCGAGCAACTTGTGGCTAATCCGACTCAGCAATGTGAGAATATTGCGTGAACTTCAGCCTGGGTGAAACAGAAAGCAAATGTAACAATGTTTCCATATGTCACGCACGACAGAAAAATTATATCGATTTTGTTACATAGAAAAGCGGTTAGTGAATGCCCCTTATAGGACATTGGGCAACCCATCTTCTAGCTGGTTTAGAAGAAAGCATCACAAATATCCTAAAAACTCACCGAACTTACGCGCGCAGGCGGCTTCCTTGTTCGTATTTATGGGTCTCATTGCTAGTGCGCTGAGCACCTTTTGAGCACTTTTTTGAGTTTGGAGTACTATTTTGCATTTTGAGCACCCTTAAGCACTTTTTCGCACTTTGGGCAACATTTGAGCAATATTTCACATTTCGAGCAAATTTCGAGCAACATATGTCTTCTAAAACATTTTAAAGCCAAAACTGTGGCTGCGTTTACACGAACGCGGTTTCATTTGTAACCGCATCACTTTCGGTGTATTTACGCCTTTTGTTTACACGGCGCCGAATCGAAACCGGCTAGTTTTGGAAACGCTGTCAAAAGTGGAGCATTTTCAAAACGATACGGTTTCATTTATCGTGTAAACGGCTGAAATTGGGAAACCGTATCGATTTGAAAACGATTGCCAATTAGCGTGAAATTGGCCGGCTCTCAAATAGTAAACATGATGAAATTCGCACGGAAGGCAGCGCTTGGCTATCCAAACCGCTTTGGAAAGCACTTGGAAAACGGTTAGATGGCTCCGTGTAAACACTTACAAACCGTGTCGTTTTCGATGCGGTTGAAACCGTGTCGATTGGCAGACGCGTTCGTGTAAACGTAGCCTGTGTGTCGCTCGCAACGAGAATCGAGTTCCAGGTCATAAATTTGAATAACTAATGATGTTGTCAAGAATAAAAGACCGTTGTCATGGAAAGGCACGTGGAATTATCCTTGCGTGAGAACAGAAGTTTCTGATTGGCTGATGTATCATGTGTGTGTCATCTCAAATTTCTCAACCTGTCGAATAACACTACGCAAAACGCACTTTTTGAGCACTATTTTCAGATTTTGAGCACTTTTTGAGCACTTTTTAGCCATTTTCCAGTATTTTTTTAGGATTTTACCAGCGCAGCAGGGAAAGGCCTAATAGCTTTACAGCACAGTGTTCGGAACCTGGTGCATGGATAATGTCACAGCCTTTAGCAAGGTCAGCGAGATTTTGGGTTAGTAGAAAATAATCTAATCTGCACTCAGGACTTTATATGCTTTGTCCCTCCAAGTAAATTGTTTCTTGTCAGTATTTTTTCCCGCCACACGTCTTGCAACGAGTAGAGAGCACGTAGATTGGAAATTTTGTCAATGACGCATTTTTGCATCAGTTTTTGGACAATTTAAATCGCCACCTATTATAAAGGTCGGGACACACTAGGCGACAAATCGCTGCGACACGTCGACGCGACAGGTTGCTGAAACAAATCGCCTCGTGTGACATGTGAAAATCTTTGTCGCTGAGACGGAATTTTGTCGCTGCGATCTGTCGCACGAATTCTAACCAGTTTGAATTCGTGCGACAGATCGCAGCGACAAAATAAGCGCAAGCATCCTTGTCGCAGCGTGTACGGCTTCTGCGACAAATCGCTGCGACAAAATTTAAATCAACCAATAAGGGAGCGTCAATTTTTTCTAGTTCACATTTCTCCTCAAACTTACCTCAGGTGTTCGCAAAACCTTCCAAATCGCTCAAATTCGCCATTTTGAGCCGCAGAAACGACAAAATACAACACCTGAGGTAAGTTTGCGTTTATTTTATAGCCATTACTCGATATAAGTCTACGATATTAAGACTCTTCAATATTCCCATACATTTCTTTAAAATTGAACATACAAACAGACACACCGCTTGTATGGGTCCTCTGTGATAAAATCATGACACCTTTGCTGTGTTTTGGTAATTGCATATAAAATTTGCTCAACTTCCTGATGGATTCCGTCTTAAATCTTTCACTGTTGTCTTCTGGTATATGCTAATTCTCGCTGAAGTCAAGCGATGTAGCATAAGGAAAATAAAATTAGTCGATAACAAACATGCACTGAAAGAAAAAAATAAACCAATTAAGTATTAACAGAAGTATGGTTCATTTTGACCCAACCATGCTAATGTGCTCTCTCATCATTGAAAAAATTGAGGTGCAATTTATTGAGACAAGAGCGTTCGCTAACGGTTTTCTAAATCGGCTTAGGCAATAACAGAATATTTCAGTGCCTGAAAAAAAGAGCTGAACACTCGATCGTAAGCATTTTCCTAGCTAGAAATCATATATATGTTTCAAAGTACATGATCGAAGTTAACTCCTAATTACGCTGTATTATTGTCCTTGTCAGCGATTTTACCTTGCTCTCTCCAGCGCAGAGGAATCTTTTCTGGTGAATATCTTCTGCCATTTACGGTTATTCTATCTCCAATAAGGACACCCCTCTGTAACAGACCCAGTGGAATCTTTATCAGAGCGAAGCGCTAGGGGGTGGGGGAGGGAATCGAGTGAAAGAATAAATAGGACGGCTGTGGACATCTTTGCTAAAAAGTGGATTTATTAGACTCCTCCCCCTATTATCGCCGTGTTGTTATCAGCTCCGCCCCTTGACCTATTAATCAAATCGGACCAATAAGATTTGAGCGGTAAATGGCTTGTTTAATTGGCTTAAGTATCAGTCAGCAAAACAACAACACGTGAAACAGAATTAGAACAACCCCAGCTTTCGTTGTTGAGGATGTCGTCTGGACAAAGCCCACACAATTTATCAACGCGAGTGATGGAGGAAAAATACGAAAAACTAGTGGGCTGTGAGACGTAGTTTTAGATCTTTTAAGTGTTCGATGGCTGTGAACCAGAGGAATAATGCATGCTCGGTATGAACTAACAACAATAAAACAGTGGCGGTCGATAGGATTTATCACTATAATGTCGAACAAACAGTGAATACCGTATGTTACCACGTCTCTACGGTGTGACACTCGTCAACTACAAGGAGCTGTTACAAAAACTAAATTACAATTAACTTCGCGATCGACTGAGACACACTTGCATCATTTGTCGATCAAACGATGGCAGGAACACGCAGCTCAGCTCTTCATCTCTTGAATCTGTTCATTCATTATATACTCTTGAGCGGGGAAGCCACGAGAACAACAACATTCCGATAAAGTTGTAAGTCCATGACGGCTGAGAAGACCTGATAAATAAGACTTTTTTTCCGAAGACGGTCGGCAGAATCGCCACAACGTCCTTCGACTGAAGGACATATTTGACGGCGTCTTTCTTTTCATCTTTAAACGACGAGAAGTGAGGCAATCTTTCTAGACAGGAATCTATGAGCCGGTCCATCACGATATCACAACGGCTTTCGAGTGATGACAACTGCTACAAACCGCAAGACGCGCCAGGAATCAATCATGATCGGCCGTTGTCAAGGAGATGACACTTTTGTCGCCTTTCAACCAATGGGAATTTTCTGTTTCTGGAGAAACGGGAAATTCACTTTTTCTCAAAGATGTCCACAGTCCGTCTATTTTTTGCTCCCCGCCCCCTACCCCTTCGTGCCTCACGTTTTGCGCTGGAGTCCAGTTTTCTCGCGATTCATTCACCGCGTTCGCCGATCAAGGAAAAATACGAAAAAATAGCGGTGAACAGTCTAAGCTCCTCCTCGTTTCGAATCTGGTCATCTTCGCACTGTTCTAGTCTCTCTTTTACTTCTTCGCGTTCCTTCTGAGTGAACTCTATTGATCAGAAGTTTTTAGTTCCTCCACTATTTTACTTAGTGCCGAAACGTCGCTTCTTGTTTGATCGAGTTGGCTAGTTCGCTGTCGGCGCCGTAATGGGTTTCGTCGCTCGTAGAGCCACAGGCAGACCACCCGATGTTTGAGTTTGTTGCGTGACACCGATCAATGGCAGTTACAAAAGAAATATAGACGTACATAAATATGTTAGCCGCGATTTGCTTTAAATACTAAGTTTATCCTACATGTTCAATAAATGTTGAGGTGAAATGTTAAATGAGTCTTGTGTGCTATTTTTTGCCCGTTCTGAGCCGTCTAATGTGTCATTTTGCGAGATAATTTATCGACCCCTAGTTCATATAGAAGAGAAAGAGAGACACGGCTCAGAACGGGCAAAAAATAGCACACAAGACTCATTTAACATTTCACTTCAACGTTTATTGAACATGTAGGATAAACTTAGTATTTAGAGCAAATCGCGGCTAACTTATTTATGTACGTCTATATTTCTTTTGTAACCGCCATGACGTTCAGCGCGTGCATCGCAAATTTTACAAGCTAGAAACAAACATGCTCGCAAACAACTGTATTTAATACTTACATCAAACTTTCTTTGCATTTTTAATACAGTAAACAGTATTGGAGCTGTGTAAATGAAAGGAAGAGCTAGATATTTGCAGAAGTTTTTCTCGTAATTCGCAGAACTCACTGCAGTGTTGTCAATTTAAGTTTTTAAAGGAATGACTCCCAAGCTTGCGCTTCAAACCCGAGGAAACAACCCGAAAAATTCGAGAGAAGATCCGGGTTGTTTTCAGGCGCTTTGAGAAACACTTTTCGGGACCCCGAGAAATTCACTCGAAAAGAGCTCCGAAAACTTCTTGAGCCTGAGAAGTTTCCAGGTCTCTTGAGTGTTAATTTAATGCACGCTTACCCATATATATATGCGCTTACCTTCCTGAGGTTAATGCATCTACGCTATTAAGCATACGAGGGTATTTGCAGAAAGAACAATCTGGGTTTAAAAACCACTTACCATTCAAACACTCCCGCTAGCATCTACGGCAGTAGGCAATGCAAAATGGATATGGCGCAAAGGAAAAACTTTCTTTAGGAAACAAGAAGCCAAGAAAAGAGACAACTCGTGACTGCTCGTGACAATTGGGTGACCAGATTCGTCTACCTTTCGCTTATTTCATCACTTTCGCAAAAATCGAAAATCGTGAATCAAAAACTTGAAGACCGGTAGTTGTAATTATTGGATAAAGGAATTCATTGCCATAAAGTGTACAGCTAAAATGCTTAGCTAAAACGTGTCATTGTGATTGTGCATTAAATGTGTGACCTACCAACACAAAAAATCAATAGTACTCGTGACTATCAGCTTCTGTCTGCAGTTCATTGAGATTGTATATTTAATTGTTTTTTGATGTGTTTTTTTATTGACCCATTATGAAACGAGCTGTATTTCTACTGTTCTAAATATGAAGTAATATTACTGATCGCGAATGTTGTAATTTTATTTACTTTTATTATTGTGAAGTGACTGTGGGAAGCGCATGGTTAGTGCGCTGGATTCCGGATCGGACGGTCCTGGTTCGAGCCTCTAGCCGGGGCACTGCGTTGTGTTCTTGGGCAAGACACTTTACTCTCACAGTGCCTCTCTTCACCCAGGTGTATAAATGGGTACTGGCGAATTTACTGCTGGCAGGTAACCCTGCGATGGACTAGCATCCCATCCAGGGGGAGTAGAAATACTCTCTGTCGCTTCATGCTACAGAAACCGGGATAAGCTCCAGACACAATGGAGATCTTTTTACCTCGGATATTTGAAAGCAAACGGCCGCTTGACATCGATGACAGAGCCTGGACTGAGTTGTTGTTGAGTTGAAATGAAACTAGAACATATCTTCTTGGAATTCGCGATGGATTTGAGGCCGTTTGACCATTTTAAGCTGGGATTTTTCGCTTGGCTCGTCGGGCGTTCCGACCTGGAGTGTGCAGCCTTGTTCTTTTCTTTGTAGTGGGGAACCCAGAAAGCGATAACTCGCCTAAATGGCCAAGAATCGGCAAAATAAGCGTTCAGACAAGAATAAAAACACAGTGAAAGTAAGGTAAGGCAATTTTATTTAAGATTTGGCAGTATTTCAGTTTGTTAAAAGGTGTTGTAAATTATTCCCATACAAACTCTTATATTTTTGCCATGACATGATACTGATCACAACGTGAGCTTGGGCTGCCTGTGCTTGTACACCATCCAAGACGGTTCCAAGAGCTGTCAAAATAGCGGGCGACAATCCGAGTGGTTCAACTTGGCAAATAAAATGCACCAGACGTACAAGCCGATAATCGACGACAAAATAAGCTATAATGATGTTTGAGACATGCAACATATTTTTTGTCGTAAATGAAGACAATGAAGCCATATACTAATGTCCTGGCGCCTGAGTTAGACATCTCCTTTGCCTTTGTTGTGACGAACAGCTTGTCGCCAAGGATGCGAATGTCTAAAGTTTTACCCGTAAATATTTGTTTTCACAACGAGAAATGGAACAAAAATATCCAATCTTCCACAAAGTTCGCTTCGACTATGTTTTCTCAAGTCAAAAGTCCATCTTCCAAGGTAACCCAGCCTGCTGGCTTAGAGCCAGGCCTTTGCTTGTTTCCAGTTCTCCGTTCTCCGTTCTCCGTTCTTCCAGTTCTCCGCGACACTCCCAAGCCAGGAGAAAGTTCCTATTTCGGAAGAAAGGAGTCTTTTTATCTGTTCTCTTGCTCTAGTTGCTGCCGCTCGAGTGGGACGCAAAGTACTTGAGGTAATTTCCTCAGATTCTTGTTACTATTCTCCATCCTGTGTCATTTCAATTTCTCGACCAATATCGCATTCCGATGAGTAAAGTAGATTTAGGGGTCTCTTGGGCACTTTCTTGGTTGGTTGGAAGGAGTACTTTGGCTGCCCGGATTTTTCCATCATTGCTTGAAATCAGTTCTGTAATTTTTCCCATTTTTTCTTTGAGGCCCATAAATCTTGAATCAGTTCTATCCGATTTTCTTTAATGATGCTGTCATCGCTTTGAAGTAATGCTGGATTTCCTTGAATTAGTTTCGGTAGAGAGTTAAGTCTACCAAGAGCCAATTGCTAGTGTTCTGGGAGCGGAGGGTTTTCTTCTTTCCATGGCCTGGTAAGTTCGTATCGCCCATTTTGTCTTCCTATCAGTGTCGTGTAAGTTTTGAATGGCTTGCTTATCATAACAATCGTTGATTGGCTCCTTGATTCCAGTAGTTTCCAGTTTCCAAAACTCGTCCATGCTTGGTTTCACAAAGTTTTGGCGAGTAATCGGAACACCAAACCGGTTTTCCAATTCAAGACGTTTTTGTTCCATTTCTGCTTTTTTCTTATCATAACTTTTGTTCAGAAAGGAGGGTTTAAAATACCCCCACCCCTCAGATTTTAAGCAAAATCTTCTTTACTTGACTATTGAGCCCCCTTAACCGAGAGTTGATAGTTTTGCAAATTTACAATACTTCAAAACGCTTTGTGTCATATACTACCACGTCTATAAATATTTCTAAGCGCATTATTTTTAATTAATGTAAAACTTATTTGTATACAGGATTATAATTTCCGTTATTTTATCTTAGAAATATCAAATACAAAGGTATTTTGAGCAAATTTGTCGTGTCATCTAATATTGTGTAAGAGATGTTTCAAGTGAACACAACATGGTAAAGAATTCCAACTGACTACCGAGAAACAAATCCCACTTGAACCCGAGACTTCCAGGTCACAAGACGTCATCCTTAGGCACTGGCCACGCAGTTAAATATTTGCCGTAAGGCACAATATGTTAGACACGGAGGCCTGATGAGTAAGTAGCGCCCGCGACTCCGGATTGGTCCCTGACAGTGTTCAGCCTTGGACAAGATACTTAACTCTAACATTGTCTTTCTCACATTATCGCATTGCCTTTCTCCGCGCTCGGATGTATAAATGGGACCGGCGAACTAATGCTGGGGATAACCCTTCGTTGGGCTTGGATCCCATGTAACGGTGTAAACGGACACTGGGATAAGCTCCGCCCCGACGCAAAATTCTTAGAACAATTCCAGGTTAATCGAAAGAACAGTAGGGAGAATAAATTGTTAAGAATTTTACTCAACGTGGATTCTCAAGTTTTATTGGGTATTACAAGATATGCAGTATGATATGAAGATTTTGTAAAATACCAGTTTTAATCTTTATAGTGAGTTTCCGATTAAAGGTGAACGTGCTAACAAAAACTTACAGTTCCAAAATAATTATCAAACGCCTTAGTACAAAAGGTGTGTCCCACGAACACTTTATACAGAGGGCCACGAAATAAAGATAAAGCTGCCGGGCTTTGGCAACAGGTTACCTTGAGATGGAATGTAACTTGTGGAAGTTGGCTGAGAGGTTTTCGAGGGTTGCTGTCCATTGGTATGGGTTACCTTAAGATCAATAACTGCACTGTATCCTGATTCAAAGTTTAAAGATGACGTAGGAATCTTGTCGGTTGAAAACGCACTAGGGTGCTCTGTTTTTGTTACACGTGAATTTTCTGATGTGAGTGGTGATGGAGCTGAAGATATGATTGTTGAAGGAGATGATGAGATGATTGGTGATGGAGACGAAGATGGTGTCGTGATTGTTGATGAAGATTTGATTGGCAATGGATATCTTATTGATGATGGAGATGACGATTATGTGATTGGTGATAATGTCGATGTTGTTGCTTACAAGGAAGATGAAAATATGGTGGTTGGTGACGACGATGCCAATATAGTTGATTGAGAAGTAGATGTTGTGTTTTGGGATGGAAATGAAGATATAGTGATTTGTGAGGAAAATGAAGATGTGATTGCTGGTGGAGACGAAAATTTGATTGGTGAAGGAGGTGACGAATTTGCGATTGTTATTGTTGTCGTTGATGATGATGATGATATCGTGATTGGTGATGGAGATGAAGACGTGATTGGTTATGAATATGAAGATTTGACTGGTGATGATGTGATTTGTGATGAAAGGGAATGCATTCCAATCAGCGATGTTGATGACGAAAATACTGTTATTGGTGATGATGATAAAATTGTTGTGATTGAAGATGAAAATGATGGTGTTGTAATTGGCGTTGAGGACGAAGATGTTGTGATTAATAGTAACGATGGCCCTGCGTTTATTGTCGATGGTCTTGGTGATGATGATGATGATGATGATGATGACGATGTTGTGATGATTGATGATAGAGATGTGGTCACTGGTAAATATGATGATTGTGTGACTAGTTCTGAAAATACAGACGACTTTTTAATCATTGTTTTTGGCGATGGTGATATTGGCAATAGCTTGGATGATATTAGGGTCAATGTCGCTGTAATTCACTGCTTGATTGGTTTCAGTTTTGCATTTTAAATGTTTTAGTAATTTAAATGATGTGCACTTAACTGTGATCTCAATGTTGTCGATACAAATGAAGTAGATTAAAATTGCGTCCAATATGACATTCTGTTTCCCAGTCACCAGAGTAACGAATGTACTGGTAAAACAATTTAAAATCTTTCCCTCAACAAGGGGAATGAATTAATGTTTTGAACTTTCTGTTTCGGAGGAATGAAAACGAATTTGAAAACAGCACCAAAGGTAAGAAATTCTCACTGGTGTTTACACTCGAGCTTTACATGAGATTTCGAATTATATTCGATCTCAAACGTAATATTTTTTATCATATATGAAAAACCTTTTTAACAATTAGACTACGAGCCCGCGAGGTTTCAATGAGCGAATAGTCAACGAGGCGCAGAACTGCATTCCAAAATAGCAAGTCGCTACCCCAGAATTTTTTCACGCGCGATTGGATCGAGTTATAAAGCGGGGTAAAGCAAAACTTATACTTCGCCTCGAAAAACAGCGTAAAAGGAACGGGTTGTGATAGTAGTATATAAATAGGCGGTTTGGGCACAGTTGGCCGCTTCATTACTTTTTTTGATTTTTCATCAATTTTAAAATCTCATATAAAGCAACATTTTAACAATACAGAGGGTCTACTTGCGTAAAAACTTGCTTTATATCACTAATTTCAAACCCCCTATATAAATGGGCGTTTGGGCACAGCGCCTCCATTAACAAAAATCCCACCCACACAGTCCCTCGATCGTTAAAAACTTGCAATTCAGAGTCAATTCAGAGAAAATCAGGAAGCAGGCAATTTTAAGAAAAGTAATAAAGTAGACGATTTTTGTAATTTCCCAGAAAATTCACGATACAAAGTAACTTCCGGTTTTCTGAGAATGTCTGCTAGAATGTCTGCTTACGCGTAAGTCGATTTTTTATCTAAGTATATATTATGGAGACAGATAATTTGTATCTTAAAATGTTAGAAGCTTTTCCAGAATATAAATGTGAGAAGAAAATTATGGAGACAGATTGGGATAATTTGTATCTTAAAATGTTAAAAGCTTTTCCAGAATATAAATGTGAGAAGAAAGTGATCAATGTTGCGAGAATAAAAGAATTGTGAATGATGAAGGTACTTATGTATGTGAAAATTGTGGTCTTATTCAGGGTTATGATATGGTAAATGATTACTTTGAAGGTTTTTATCAGAATATGTATAAAATGAGTAGAAAATCAGTTTATTATTAACAATTATTCAACGAGCGCGCGTAGCGCCGAGTTGGCTATAATACTATTTATGCAGCTCTAACAATTTAAGTCATTTTGAAGGAAAATATTACGTCAAAAAATAAAAAAATCCTTTCGGCAATATTTACACATTTTTTGAGAGATAGAAGAATTACATATTTCTATAACATATTTTTCTGCACAATTAAAACAATTTTTGGAAAATTATTTTATCTTAAACTATGTAAGGTATAGAAAAAGCAAATTATTCTATGTAAAGATGTGATCCTTGTTTAAGAAGTGGAATTCAAAGTAGAACGATGTATTTTTACTCATAGGTACACAGCAAACCCAATGAGTACCTTCTGATCCTAGATCGTCAAGATTAATTATACAAGGAGAATGACTAGGTTTTGGCCAATGTTCATTTCTCATAAATATACCTTTTATTTTTATTCTTAGATGTTTCAACCAATCTATTAAATCAAAATTTGTAAGAGTTTGGAAAAATTTTTTTCCCACCTCCGCTCTTCTTAAATGATCCAATGGTGGAGGGACTGAATATGGTTCAACTTGAAGACTTTGTCCCTGCCAAGGCTGCAGTAGCTAGTCTGCGTCCTAACGGAGCTTCGCGTCCTAACGGAGCTTCGCGTCCTAACGGAGCTTCGCGTCCTAACGGAGCTTCGCGTCCTAACGGAGCTTCGCGTCCTAACGGAGCTTCGCGTCCTTTCATTTGTGTGAAATATAAATTATATAATGCTTTTTCCATGTCTTTCTTACTTATTCTTCCTCTACCTGATGTCTTTTTATTCGTCTTTCTTAGTTCTGTTATTTGTGACCTTGATATTTTTAATTTTACACCTTTTTCTTTACCAATATTTTTATTTATATGATTTAACTGCCTGTCTGTTAATGGTATTTCAAAATTACCTTTATCAGATCCAATATTTTCTTTATTTAGAGAGATAGTTGTTTCGCAGCTATTTTCAATTGCTCTTTTTCATTTTTTTTCTGTCCTTGAGTTAGTAATAAATCTACTAAATGGTATTCACTTTCCATTATAAAAATTAATTATACAATTTTTATGTAACTAATATAATATATGGTAGAAAAGACGTATTGTATTGTTCATAAGAAAAAAACTGGAAATAAAAATGTTAAGTATGAAACGACGAGTAATTCACGTAGAATAATGAAATCAGAATGTAGTGAATCACCGCACATTAAAACTAAATTTGTAAAAGAAGCGAAAACGCGTAGTTCTGGTCGCGAAGTTGGTGAAACTATCAATGAACAAATTAGTAAAAGAATTCCTGGCTTTTCACAAGCTCAATCTTTTTACAAAATCCTTCCCGGGGTTGATAAAAAATTGCTTGACAAATATTGGTCGGGTGATATTGCTAAGGGGGCTTTCAATACAAAGACAGCAAGCAAGCAAGAAATCTGCCACAAGTAGCGCTCCATGCAATGTTGTTACTTATGATAAGAAGAGTGGAAAATGGGTGAATCATTATTGTGATTAATCAGAAATTGTATACACAATATATTATATAATGGTGGAGAAAACTTATTGTATTGTTCATAAGAAAAAAACTGGAAATAAGAGTGTGAAGTATGAAATGACGAGTAATTCACGTAGAATAATGAAATCAAAATGTGATCACATTGAAACTAGATTTATAAAATTAAATAACCCTCCAACCAGGAAAGGGAAAGGATTGGATATTCATAAAGCTATTCTTAAAGTTGCTCCAAAAAAAAAATATGTGTTCTTCCTGGTCATAAATATACTGGTCCGGGTAACCTCCTTCATAAACAAGTTAAGTGGGATAAGACAGGTAATATTCTCGAGGTATATCAGAAGCCGACTGGAAAGACAAATGCTATTGCAATGCAACATTATTCTATTTGTGGAAAGAAAAGAAAGGTGCACTTAAATGTAAACATGAAGCTGATAAGAAGATGGTAAAGGCACTTGACAAAGTACCAAAGAAAGACAGACAATGGGGTCATACACTTGCAAGAAATATAATTGCTGGTAAAAAGAAAGTTGGGATGGGTAAAGGAGATGTAATGGATGTTTTAAATGTAATTCCAGGATATTCTGCTGCTAATAAATCTCTTTCTACAATCACACCAAACTTAATGAAAGAATAAGGAGTAAAAGAAGCATTTGACGATTTTTCAAGTGGAAAAACTCTCAAGAGTGCGTGGGCTGGTATAACAGGGCAACAGGCAAAAATACAAGAAGAAAAGATGAGAAAACAAGGATTTGTCCCTGTGAAGAAAAAGAGTAAACAAGAAGTATTTAATGACGTGGCACGTGATGCTGGACCTGACTGGTATAACGGCGGACCATATGAAAAATTGGGTATTTAATAGATTTATATGGATGTACAACATGGAAAACAACCATCATTTGTAGGGAAGGGGAAAGGCAAGTGCTAATTGTTACTGATTTGGGATCAGTTAGCTAAAGAATTACATAAACTAATTGTGAGGAAATTTCCAAAGAGAAGAGTTGTTGTTACTCGGGGGGGGGGGGGGGGGAGGGGTAGATGACACATGGAGTGCTGATCTTATTGAAATGGGTAAACTGAGTAAGTGGAATAAAGGATTCAAATACATATTGACTATTGTAGATGTCTTTTCAAGTTATGTTTGGGCTATTCCTCTCAAAAATAAATACGGGGAGACTACGAAAGAAGCTTTTGAGGGTATTCTGAAGAGGACTAAAATTATACCTCGTAGATTATGGACTGATAAAGGATCTGAGTTTTTAGAGAAATACTCAAAAAATCTATATTCAACTCAAAATGAAGAAAAGGGTACTATAATTGAAAGATTTAATAGAACTCTCAAGGGAAAGATATATAGGTTACCCTGAAAAATTCAATTCATGGATAATTGTATAATTAGTTAGTATGAGGAGAAAAAATGATAGTGGTGGTTATATAATATTTGTTATTGTGGTTACACTTAATTTTAGCAATTTTCTAAAATTATTTTCTCAACTAGTAATATAGTATGATCAACTTAGACAAGACATTTTCAATTTATGATGAAGATTCTCTACAAAAGAGGGTTGTTAAGTTTATTAGAAAAAATTATCCTCAAGTTGTATTAGTTGGTGAATTTATCTCTACCCTAAGTACAAAAGAACAAAGAAGAGATGCAATAAAAAAGGGGTGCACTATTGGGACACCTGACATTATAATCTTGAATCCTAATAGAGATTATAATGGATTTGCAATTGAATTAAAAACACCAAGAGGTGAAGGTGTGTTATCTGGAAATCAGTCGATGTTCTTAGAGAGAATTAGAAAGAGTAATTCCAAGACCCACGTGAGTGGTGATTACGATAAAATTATAATTGAAGTAGTAAATTATTTTTCAAGTGAGAAGATGAAGTGTGCTGTGTGTGGTAGAATATTACTCCGGAAAAATAAGAGTCACAAATGTATATAGTTGAAAAGAAAATTTTAATTTTTTATAAGCTAATATTATATAGTAATTAATGGAAGAAATGAATCCTTTCAAAGAGAAAAATGCAAGTAAAGAAGAAAATAACGACGGCTTTAAAAACTTGTATAAGCTGAAAAATTGTAAACCTAGAGTAGCTAAATTCAAGAAAACACTCATAAAAGATGAAAATGGCAAATTAGTTTATATCATTACTTTTCCGGAAAATTGTGATCTCAAAAATTAATATATATATGTACGGAAATTTGAATTTTTTTTTTAATAATATAATACAGGATGAATTCTAAATGTTTTGTAAAAAAAGGACTCGAAGAATTAGGAGAAGCTCTCCAGAAGAATCAGATTGTTATTCATCAGATTCTGAAGTGTCATCCCCAGAAGAAGTTGAAAATAATGAAGAAATTAACGATTGTGAAGAAAATTTAAAAGTTGTTTGAATCACACCTTTTTTTGAAAAATGAATGCCCTGATTTAGATGATAGAATTGATAATTTAGTTAAAAAAAATAATGAAGAAATCTACAATAGATTTTAAAGACCTATTACAGATAAAATTAATATTACAGATAAAATTAATGTTCATGAAAACGTTATAAATATTATTGAAACTTTCCAAAAATATAGAGTTATATAATTATAAATTTGTTTATACTCTATACATTTAGCCTCATTATGACTCACCGGGTTATAATGAGGCTTTATTACGTTTGTGTGAAATTTTTTTCTAACCCTAGTATATAATGGAACAATTGCAACAACAATTTTTGGCATTTCAAAATGAGGTGGCAAAGAGAATGGAACAATTAGAAAAAAAGCCAGTGAAAAGGACCAAATAATCAAAACTCAAGCTAGAGAAATAAATAGATTGAAAAGAAAGAGTGGAATAAAGAAACTTGAAAAGAAATTAGAAACTAGAAATAATAAAATTAATAAGTTAAAAGAAACTCTTAACACAACTAAGAAAGATAAGTTAGTTCAGGAGAGAATTTTAAAGAAACAAGATAAAAAGATAAAAAAAAGTTATAGGAGAACGTAATATTAAAATCATTCAGTTGAAGCAGACTGGTAAAATGAGAGGTCGCCCACCAGGAAGCAGGAATAGACCAAAAAGGAAGAACCACGTGTGAATACTGAATTGATACAACAACCAAGAAATATTAAATTAACTGAGAGTGCAATCAAAAATAACAAAAGTATTTTCTACTGATATTAAAGATAAGAATAAACCTCTTTCAGAATTAAAATTAGATTAGATGATATAAAAAATAAAATAAGAGAAGTCCTAAAAGAATTTGGTAGTATTAAATTCAAAAGATCTCTTACTATAATTTTTAAAAATGAAAATGAAAATGAAAATAGAGAAGATTATATCACAAAAAAATAGATTCTGACATTCACATTATTCTCCGCGAAGACCAGATAGATGATGTATTAGAAAAAACTCAAAATGAAATTTCAGAGAAAATTGGTAATTACGTTACAATGAAAAGTGGGTGGACAATTGATGTTATAAAAAATGGTTTCATAAAATTTTACAGGTATGTCCCACTTCAGGCTTCTTCTTATTTTGAAACTCCTGTGAAGTTAATGGGTAAGGGGTTGATAAATATGAAGAATGAAGACCAAAGATGTTTCTTATATTGTCACCTTTTTCATATTCATAAAGATGAAATTAGTAAGAATTCACAGCGGGTAAGTTAATATAAAAAATATTTTACTCAAGATGATAAACCTTTTGATCTGAATTATGATGGAATTGAATTTCCGGTAAGTGTTGAAAAAGTTGTCAAGATTGAAAAAATGAATAATATAAGAATTAGTATATTCGGATGGGAAAATGAAAAATTCTTTCCCCTGTATATCTCTGATAGGAAGGATATACAAGCAATGAATTTATTACTCATTGATAATGATGATGGTAATAATCATTACTTGTATATTAAAGATGTTGATAAAATGTGTTCTTGTTCTCTAACAAAACATGAACGTAAGAAATTTATTTGCCTTTATTGCTTACAACATTTTTCCAGTGTGAGACTAAGAGATAAACATATGGAGGAATGCATGGTTGTTAATGGTAAGCAGTCTATAAAAATGCCTGCACCTTGGTGGAAAGTCCAATTTAGAAATTATTATAAACAAATAGAAAATCCTTTGGTAATTTACGCTGATTTCGAATCTTTACTGAAAAAAGATTTGCAAGAAGATATTAAAGATGAAAGCGGCTCTTATACTCACAAATATCAAAATCATAAAATTTGTTCATATGGGTATAAAGTTGTTTGTTCTCTGGATGAAAAGTATACTAAGGAATTTAAATACTATCGGGGTGAAAATGCTGGTTATAAATTTATTGAAGATATTTTGAAAGAACATGAACAAATTCAGAGAATAATTAAAGAAAGGTCTGAGTCAAGGAGAAGATAATTTGGATTTGTAATAATAGCTTTAATGAGGAAAATATTAAAGTTTGAAATCATGATCATATAACTGGAAAGTTTCGTGGTGCTGCTCATAAATTTTGCAATCTTAACCTCAGAATGAGTACTAAAGTTCCGGTTGTCTTTCATAACCTCAGAGGTTATGACGGCCATTTTATAATTCTAGAAATTGGTAAATTTGGAGAACAAATTGATATAATTCCAACTAACTCTGAAAAGTATCTGTCAATAATGATGAAAAAATCCCAGTATCTTCAGATATGTTAAGTGAATACCAGAAAAAAATTTGTGAAAAATATAATTTGAAAACTTCCAGTATAAATAAATTAATACCTACTCTTAGAAGTAGAGAGAAGTATGTATTACACTATAAAAATTTAGAATTATATTTATCTTTAGGTATGAAATTAAAGAAAATTCATAGGGCTGTGAGGTTTAAAGAATCATATTGGATGAAAGATTATGCTTAATACTCGTATGAAAACACAAGCTAAAAATGCATTTGAAAAAGACTTTTAAATTACTGAATAACGTTGTTTTTTGGAAAGACAATGGAAAATTTATATAACATGTGTGTTGCAAAGGTGGTATGTGATAAAAAGATGTTACTCTTTTATGTCAAAAAGCCAACATTCAAGGGATGTAATATTGTGAATGATAATATGGTTATAATTAAGAGAATAAAAGAATCTTTAATGTTAAATAAACCATCATATGTTGGAATGAGTATTCTGGACTTTAGTAAAACTTTGATGTACGATTTTTATTATAATTATATTTTGAAGAAGTATTCTCAAGATAGAGTGAAGTTATTATTTACAGATACTGATTCACTATGTTATAATATAAAGACACATGATATTTACGAAGACCTGTGGGAAGATAAAGATAAATTTGATAATTCAGATTACCCACAAGATAGTAAGTATTTCTTTCAGGAAAATAAGAAAGTAATTGGTAAAATGAAAGATGAATATGGTGGTATACCAATAAGAGAATTCTGTGGTTTAAGATCTAAAATGTACTCCTATATAAAAGAAGGTGGAAAAGGAGATTATAAAGCAAAGGGAATAAAGAAAGGAGTAATTAAAAAACAAATTAAAATTAATCATTATAAGCATACTATAAATGTATCATAAAATGAAATTAATAAAGAGTAAATTACATAATATCTCTAGTTATGAAGTTCAAAAGAAATCTCTTGGTTGTTATGATGATAAGAGATATTTGATGGAAAATGGAATTGAAACTGGAGCATATGGATATGTGGAACAATAGCGTCGTATCGTGACTTTTCTTAAAATTGCCTGCTTCATGACTTTTTTCTGAATTGACTCTGAATTGCAAGTTTTTAACGATTGAGGAACTGTGTGGGTGGGATTTTTGTTAATAGAGGCGCTGTGCCCAAAACGCCCATTTATATAGGGGGTTTGAAATTAGTGATATAAAGCAAGTTTTTACGCAAGTACACCCTCTGGATTGTTAAAATGTTGCTTTATATAAGATTTTAAAATTGATGAAAAATAATAAAAAGTAATGAAGCGGCCAACTGTGCCCAAACCACCCATTTATATACTACTTGTGATGCACAATACCAGTGAACCAACAATTAGTTCATGCTTTTAGCTGTGCACCACCCAGATCGAGTTATGGCGCACGCGAAAAGTTTGGAAAGCGCTCGAGAAGCTAGAGTTGCTCAGGCTATCGCCTCGAGCAAATCTTACGCTTCGCTTGTGCTCTCCAACATTCCCGCGTGCACCATTAAGCTGATTCAAGTGAAAGCCACCATCCTTCCTGAAGCTCATGAGTGGGTGCTGCACATGTTGACTTGACCATAGCTAGCAGGAATTGGTTTTACACATTGTGTATATCCATTTCAACTTAGAGAAGCACCCGCTGATAGGAGTGGGTGAATGACATGCTGTTAACAGTGGGCAGATGTTTCGGCTGGGACCATTTCGATGCCAAAATTCTTCTAAATTGAAAAAGGTTTGAACCGTACGTTGTCAGAAATGACAAATTACAAAAAGTGGTTCAATTAAGATGCTGATCTAATTATCACTGAGGTGCGTCATTTCACCGATTAATTTTTAATAAGCGTGGACAAAAATAGCACTGACGACTGTCCTGTAAAATTTCTCCATTCAAAAGGGAAAAGGGGTTACAAAATGAGCTGAAAAATGATTTGTAAATATTATTTGAACATATACAGAGAGCATTAATTTATACTGACGATTCTCATGTTGTTTTTAAATTTTTCATCAGTTAAACAGAAAAACTCTGCTCCAAACAGCCAACAGATCTCTATAAAAAACAATACGTGTTGCCAGTGATTGCTTTCCTTCCTTAAATACGGTATTCACTAGCTGGACGTTAACAATGTTAATAGATAATAAATTAAAATTAATGAACAATTCGTCGTAGTAGTTTGGGAAGCTTTCTGAATTTCTCACCAAACAAGGATTCCCTAGACAAACTTTATAACGTAATTTTTTGTGTTTCAGTACACATAATTTTGACTATTACGGTACAGCGAGTGCATTAACGTATACTGATGAGCTTTAAACAGGCACAAAATATGAAGAATCGCATTGGGGCAGAAACGAAGAATGATTAGAAGCTACTGCACAAGATAACCCTGTTCGCGAAACCTTAACAACTTGTTCGCACGCTCGTTTTAACACTGTCACGAGAATTACTTAAAACAATGCAAGACACCCAAAACGTATTTACGCAATTGGGAATCTACAAAAAGTGGTCAAGTCTTGTTAAAATGATTGCTGTAGTGTAATGAAGCTATGAAAGGAGTGGTATCCCTGTGATACTGCCAGGAGCTTTCGATCTCAACTTGAAAAAGTCAGGCTGGCTTTTTCAAGTTCTCCCCTTGTGACTCGGAAAAATAGCTCAAAACTAATTATGGTTCCCACTTCTTTCACTAATTTACTTCATAATTTCCTCTTGGTGTTCAAGGAGACAATTTCTGTCTGAGAGAAATTGTCAAAAAAGTCGAAAAAGCTTTGTGACAGTGTCCCTTTACTCAGTCAAACAGGACGTGACGAAAATAATATTTTTGAATATTAGATCGCAGTTTTTGCCTGGGTTCTTACGAAAAAATCATTGCCACTGTGATATATAGTGCGAAAACAACAGATCACCGTTTAGTTACAAAAACTCGTGAAGTTATGAAATGTATTGACTTAAATTTAAAACCCTTTCTTTACAGCTTTTTTGATAACGAATAAAATCTCAGATAGTTCACCGCGATGATCACTTTTCGCTTTCATCTACATCTCAGCTCATATATGAATTATTTCGTATACTTAACTTAAATTTAATTCAGACGTAATTATTCCTTCTCTTTTTCCTGTATTTGTTGTTTCCCCTTCCTGTGCGTCCTATTTCTTATCAAATTTTGTTCTTGAGTCATGGCAGAAGGATCGATAAAATGTTTTGCGTTTGCGACCTATCACCTAAATTTAAAAAGTCTGAGTAAAAATACGGGGGGGGGGCGGGGGGGGGAGGTGCAGCTCTAACAAACGCTATTTGAGCAGCACTCATTAGATTTTGGCTTGAGATTGCTCAAATGTTAATGGAACTGTGGTATCTCTATGGCAGGGACTTTACGCGATTCTGACAGACAGCTTTTTATTTATTTACAAATATTGTGTTCTATTTAATTCTAAGCGTATTGCTGATTTCCTCTGTCAGATTTTCATTCTTAAGCTTTAGGTGTGTGACTCATAATATTGTCTGAAAGCATGCCAAAGATCATCAATTTCTAATGACTGGATTTCGAGAAAATTCAGTTTGTTTCATGTAACGATCCGTTCACAATTTGTGATGACACTGCGTATGCGCCGGCCCTATTTTACCCCACTTTGCAATAACCAAAGCTGTAATGCACATGTTACGAACTTTGAAGCTTTTAAAAGGAGTATTTGCTGCCGAGTTGGTCATCATGTTTTCTTTTATGATTAAAAGCCACGCAAAGTTGGGTAACACCGCTGACCACCCAGAGAAACTGTGTTAAGCCACCTTGGAGGTGATTCCTCAGAAATGAAAGCTGTGAAACGATTTTTCGAAACTTTCCCTGAACGTTCCCTTCCAAATACTGTTTCGAACAATACAATAAAGAAGGTAGGTCACCGTGCTCGCAAAAGAGACATGATTGGACAATTTTTTTGTAACGCAGGTTATTTCATTTTATTTTATCGTTTCACGGTACAATCTGCGGTACCTGGAAGGAAAACATATTAAAGGAGTAATTGGCAAAAAATCTCGATCGCTAGCAAGTCTCGATTATATGGAATAATGTAACATATAATTTATGGAAAACTCAGACAAATTTAAACCATATCGACTCAAAACGAGCCTCGATTCGTTGTTCCCAAGGAGTCCAAGGCCATAATTGACATTCTGGAGTAACAATTTTCTGAAAGGTCTTAACTATATCTTCTTTCCTTCCCAAATATTCTTCTTTTTATTTTTTTAAACTTAGAGGTGATAATTTGTACACCAAAATTCTCCATGCAATGAAAAATATCGGTCACCGTGCTTATTTACGAGAACAACGACGATTTATCTCGCTCGTGAGCAAATCCCTACAGAAAAAGCCGCCATATTGTTTATGTGCGTGCGCTCATCACGCGATCGATATTCTCCCAGTCTGATCGCGATCGATATTTTCCTAGTCTGACCTCATGCTTTTGACGATCCGCTTTCTGCACTATTCACACTGCATACATTAAGTGTCTATACGGCCTACAGGGTTTTATGCTTTTGGCATCTTTATATTGCATAAGCAAGTATTCCAATTGTATTTTTTTGATTCCGCAATTTTTGTGCCACAAAATAGAGCTTTAAAGTTCCCGCGTCGGCCACGCCCAATGAAGATGACCGCGAGTTGCTACTAAAAAAAGTCCTGGTTCTAGAACGTGTCGTGACGTTAAGTCAGGAATCATAAATTAAAACGTCCTGTCAGTTCATTCATCCGAATAATATGTCTGATAGATGTGCTGTTGTGAGGTGTTCAAATTATGCTGACTCAAAGAAAGGAATTGCCTGAAGTGACGTCGTCATTCATCACCAATCTTCGATCACGCGGTCAGCTTCATTGGGCGTGACCAAGGCGGGAAATTTAAAGCTTGATTTTGGCGTGAAAAGTGACGGAATCGATAAAAAATTTCCGGAATAGTTTTCTACGCATTCTAGAGATACCAAATCCAAAATAATCGCTTTTGACCGTAAGACTCTTTAAAGCCGGCAACATGAATAAATTATTACTTTGGCTCAAGTGCCGTACGGTGCGGGGATCGTGCAGGTACGGGACGATTGGTGCTTGCAGGGGTGGCCCGGAGTTCAAGGCTAGATTTAGAAATGGATGGTTCATAGAGATGGTTCACGCTGACGTCATTGTCGGTGAAATTTCTTGCCAGCAAGAGTTTCTTCTCGCAACCTTTTCGGAAAAAAATTAAATTTAGCAGTCACTTATGGCTAGTAATAACCCAACATTTGAGTTAGGGTTTTTCGATGACATTCAAGAGTTAGATAACGTGTCTGAAATGGTTGAAACATCGGAAACATCAGATAAGTCGAGAGATCAACAGGTCAGTTCAGAAAAAGCGACTTTTCAGCGTGAAAAATGTCTTGCTATGTTATAAAAGCAATGAACAATGCCTAGCTAGCGTCCATCCAATTCGGGATCCACTTGGATAGTTGGGAGAGCACTTAGGTAGCTAGAGATGCTCTCGGCTGCGCCTCGAGCATCTCTTACGCTACCTTCGAGCTCTCCCAACTATCCGCGTGCATCCCGAATTGGATGGACGCGCGCTAGGCATTGTCCATTCCTTTAGTATTTCAAACACAAAGGATGCTATCTAGCTGGAAACTTGTGAATAGATATATTTTTAGGATTTCTTTCACATGGTGGCAATAAAAATTAAGCAGGCCCAGCGAATTTTGTTTTAAAATTTTATGACGTCACGTGAAAACCAAGAATAGTTTACTAAGGGGCGGACCATTTTTTTTTGACAGCTGTGCTATCCCTAGTTTTCAACACAGCAGGTGAAAGAATCTGTCAAACCGGTAAAGAAATTCTAGGGAATCGCAGTGAAACGAGGCTGTTGTTGAAAGGGGTGTTTCCTGTCGTTTACATGAAGTACTATTTGAAAAAAAAAATCGGCGCTTTTCGGGCGCCCTACCTTAATTTAAGTCCTGAAGGGCCAGAAATTTTCTGGATCCGCCACTGTTAATATTGTCATTTATTCTGTCAGTTCACTGTTAATTTCATCTTTTCTTTGATAAGGAGAGCACTGATGCTGAAAGTGTTTGCCCGATTTTTTTCGCATGGCTCCGTCCCTAAGGACAAAACACACCAGAGATGATAGTAGAGTAAAAAGGAACAAGGATAGAGAAGAATGAGACGGATTACAAATGACGTTTTGAAAACAATTACGTTAATTCAAAAGGCACACCATGACGTACTCCTTGAAGAACAGTATAAGCAGACTGAAGTAGTGGGTAAAGCTCAAATCGACTAATGTGATCATGTATGTCAGTTGATTAAACACGCTTTCAGCAAACTGAACTGAAATTACTAACTTGCCCTTGGCTTATTGTCCTCAAAATTTCACGGTCGCCCTCGAAGCTTTGCTTTTCGACCAACTGTTCATTTTTCAGAGAATATTTCAGCTTCAGGCAATATCTAATCGCAACCAGGACCGATGTTGGACTTTCTGACCACAAAAGGGTAGGATGTAGACATAACACTGACCCCCAGTCCAAGGACTACCCCGATGGACTACCCAAATGGACTACCCTACCCCTGAAAAGTCTTAAAAACTTCATAGTCCATTTTCAAATGGACTACCCTACTAGAGTTTTCAGGGGTTGGGTAGTCCATTTTGGTAGTCCATCGGGGTAATCTATGGTCTGGGGTCAGTGTTATGTCTACATCCGCAAGGGTAACATGACAATTTTGTTCAGTAATAACACGGGATACGCGCGATAATTACCGCATGTTCTTCTAATGAGAATGTTACCTTCACTTATCGGGGTTCGAATACTTTACTCACAAAATTCTCAAATGTTTAGGACCATTTAGGGCGCATGACGAGCCCTCATTTTTTATTTTTACTTGACATAAATCAGCAACAACTTACTTTTTTCCAGTTTTTTTAAAGCAAAGACGCAGTCATTAAAAAATGCTACACAGAGACTATATCAAGTGGTTGTGAGCTACATTTAATTAATAGCTATTTTATGACGATATTTTTTACACGACTAGGCCCGGTTCAGACGCCGATCTTTTCATGACCTTTTCATGTACCGATCCTAATGCATAAATTATTTTAATGTATTTTGCATTATTTTGACTGGTTTTACTGGAACAGTATTCAGGAACGGCCAAAAAGAACGGCGTCTGAATCAACAGGCGTACTTTTGTTAATTTGGGTCGGTCCAAATCGGCTCATGAAAAGATCGGCGTCTGAACCGGGCCTACGAAAGTTGAAGGGGCCAACATCGAAAATCAACAAACCGAAGTGTTTTAATTCAGTATTTCCCAAGTATTGAGCCCGGTGAGGTTTCGACTGGTTTTCTCAAGTCGTGCAATAAGTCTCTTATTAACCGGGTGAATATCGTCCGTCTGTCTTTTGACTCTTCTGCACCAGCCTCGCTGTGCTCATTCCGTCAAGTCCAAGGGCTAATATTATCCCAGTTCAGCCTTCGCGCTTGGCTTATACGATGTAACGCATACCCAATAGCTAAAAATTTACCGAAAACCCTAGAACCATTAAAAACAAGACAGTGTGTTTCTACGACTACACTTGGCACTCAGAAATGTCATGAAATTGGACATAACGGTTTGATGTCGAGTTTTGCGCCTCCTCGACATCCCAGGGGGTGGGGAGCTGCTTGCAAAACCTATCCTATCATGACCATTGAGCAGAGTTTCCCCCACCCCACCCCAGGACACCTACAGGCATCCCCTTCCACCCTGTAATACACATAAGAGTATGTATATAATGCAATAAATGAATATTTCAGATAGATATAATGTCTGAGTCGAGTTAATGTGTTTGGTATTAGCCAACCGGCTTTAACGCGCTTGTCAGGTTCAGTACGTTTTCTCGCGTTTAGCACCAATTACAAGGTTTCCCACACTAATCACGCGCTAATCCGTTTCTTCGGTGAGTTCTGATTGGTTTGCCGAATTGTCTTCCTTTGTCGTGGTATGCCAGCTTTAAAAGCTTTATATCAATGATAAGAAAACACATCCCTTGTTCTTCAAAAAGAAGGGGAAAGCGAGTCATGGTGATTTGACTAGTCTAAATTAATCTAACCTACAGCTTAAAAACAACCATAAAAATTCATCAAATCTCATGCGAAAGGAAAACAAAGGACTAGAATGAAAATTTTGATGTGATTGTAATGTGGGTGATGTAGCAGCTCTCGTCACGTGACATTTAATATGATTGGTTTGATACCCTAGCCCAAAATAAAAGACTATAAACAATTGAAACCACAACAATAGAAGCTACTTACAATACCAAACAAAAGAAGTTTTCCACAGCTGCTACATTACTGGGTAATGTTCGGGCAACACTATTGGACCCTATTCTTTGTAACAAGTAACACAATTTTCTAGGGCATTTAACTAAGGTGTTAATTAAGAGGTCCTGTGCAGTTGCTTGTAATTGAGACCCTTGTCTTCAGGGCCAAAGAAAGGAGGCAGCTAAGATGGGCAGGGTAACAGACAACACGGTAGCGGTGACTATGGCTCCAGTTGCTGCAAAGAAACAAGTTCGAGAGTGAGTATTCTGTAGATTATAATCGAGTTCCACAATAATAATAATGATGATGATGATGATGATGATGATGATGATAACGATGATGATAATGATAATGGTAATGC
The DNA here is from genome assembly GCA_947652115.1 of Blastomussa wellsi. Taxonomy (NCBI): domain Eukaryota; kingdom Metazoa; phylum Cnidaria; class Anthozoa; order Scleractinia; family Plerogyridae; genus Blastomussa; species Blastomussa wellsi. The sequence continues at coordinate 7,826,692 of OX393568.1, read as the reverse complement.
GCTAGTTTCAATAACACTTTTGTTGATTGATGCTTTATGAATAACACGGTGCAGTCATTTGCTTGTGCTGTGGCATCCGATGCCCGATAAATTCAATAGAAGAAACCTTGGGCGCTTCACGTCTTACCGGCTCCAGACACTTACCAAAAGGAAAAATCACTTAAACTATATTTTTAACGTAAACTCCAAATATTAAGCTTTCATCTGATGTATAAAGATTTTATTGAAACTAGCGTGTGAACGAATTTTGTCCTGAAGGACACCCGTGAAAGTGGAAAGTAACCTTAACTTAAGTGGCTCCCGACAGTTCCTGGCACTTTCTAGGACTTACAGTAGATTGTGAAGGGTAATTAAAACCGCAGCTGATGCTACAATCATGATATCAAACAAATGCCCAATGATTGATGATTACTTTGTTAGCATTTTTATCACAAAATAGGTTACCATAGCAACAGTATAACCTTGTAAATACACCCTTAATTTTAGCTTCAACTGCTCATATTAAATTTTAATCAGCAAGACAAGATTTAACTTTTGGCAAAGTTTAAAAAATCTGTATAATTACGGGGTTCTCAGAGCCACCTTAACTTTTCGAAAATTTAGGGTGACTCTGAACCCCATGTAAAGAATTCTGTTAAACTTTGCCAAAAATTGAGTTGCATCTTGTCTTGCTCATCAAAATTTAATAACAAAAAAATATGGGTCATCAAGCTAGTTTTTAAGTTATCAGTGTATTTACCAGGTTATACTGTTGCTAGGGTAACTTTTTATGTCAAGAAAATTATAACTTGCTCAAAATCTATTGGGCACTTGTTTGATACACCAAATGAAACATATTCTTTTCTTTGACATACCGTATTCTTTTCTTTGATCAGGGAGATAACAATAATGATAATGATAACAGTCGATCATGTAGTTTGATCGTCTGGGTGAGGGTAGTCCTGAGAAGGACTACCCTCACCCTACCCTCACCCTGTCACAGTCAGTCACTGTCACCGACAACAGTCCTTCTCAGGACTACCCTCACCCGGACGATCAAACCACATGATCGACTGTTACCCCCGGGTTCAAACCATTTACTGTATAATGATGGTAACGATAATGATGAATATAAGAATACCAGTAACAACAGTACAATGATTCTGTAGATACTCAATTGGACCATTTTCACTGTACTCTACTTTTCTAATTTTGTTCTCATTACAAACTAGAAAAAAAGTAAAAGATATTTACTGGTTGGTGGCTTAGCTGTTGTTGTCGGAGTTGTTGGTGGTTTTGTGACTGTTGGAGAGGGGGGATCAGTGGTCTCGGAATATTGCACTTCAAAGCCTCGGTCAACTGAAAAACCTGCATGGAACCTCACAAACATCTGGTTACCACTTGAAACCTTATCTTCCTGAGCAGATCCATGACAGAAACGTGCCAGTAAAGGAGAGCTAGTTGAATTACCGTCATACACCTCTACATAAGTACAACTTGCAGAACTACAAGAAAGGGAGCATGGACCAAGAGTGAAATCAGTGAATGAGAACTTCACCAGTTTGCCTGCTGGCACAGTAATACTCCAGGCACAAAACATGGATGCACGATAGTTGCCCAAAGGGTAGTTTGGGCTGCTGAATCTTCCAGTACCAGAGAGAGGAACTGTTTCACGGGGACAAACTGGAAAATTAACACAAAGTTAGAGAATGAAGACAAGCAAAGGAGTTATTGAATAATGAAATCAAATCCTTTTACAGTTTTTAAAACAACTACAGACTCGGGTTGCTAAGTAGTAATCAAAATAAAAGGTACATCGACCTCTGTTTCAAAACGAGTCTTGGTGCACAACCTTTCATACGGAAATGAGCTGATTTCAAGACAAAAGACGTGCAAGTAAAATTAAGTTCCATTCTCTACTTGCACAAATCCCATAAAACACCTCTTTTACACCCCAAAATTTTGCATAATCATTGTTTGCAATTTCTCCTGGGACATGAAGATATCCCAAGGGAAATCGAAAACAATGCCTTTGCAAATTTTGTTGGGAGTAGAAGTGGTGTATTATGGGATTGTGCAAGTAGAGAATATGAAAGGTTGTGCACCAAGCCTCGTCTTGAAACAGAGGAAAACAGCATCTCGGAAATTGACTATTATTGACTACTATATTACAAACTTCGACAACACCATAGTGCAAGAGGAACACTTCATGTAAAAGTCACATGAAATGTTTATTTAGTTAAAGACTAAAAATTATTTTAGAATTCTCCCCTGGTTGAAGTGGTTCTTCTACATGTATGCAATGAAAAAAATGCCACTCTAACCAAAACAGGGGTACACCTACTGGTTTGTTAATTGTGAAATGCCACTAGAAAAAATTACTGTAAGGATCTTGGGAAAGTATCAAAAGTATATAATTTGACACTTTATAACTTAGAGTGCATTTCTTTAAAAAAATGCAAGATTGGATTCTTAAATCCGAAATGTATTTTTTGTTTCCTTCTTTATTAAACAGATTAAACCAATACTACTCGTGTCATGGTGCACCAAAGGAACCGAAGAATCCACTCTGGGCAAGGATTCATTGCTTCCTTTGATGCACCTTAATCTAAGTGATCTTGGATTAATCTGTTTAATAAAGAAATGCAAAATCTGTTTTCCAATTTATGGTGATGTCCTTTATTAAATAAGACAGATGACTTTTTTACCCCCAATTCCCCCGATAAGATTATGCACCAGTCATTTGAAACCCCCCCCCCCTACCCGGTGCAAACCGGAGGTTTTCACCTAGCTTTCACTTGATTTAGAATCCCTGGTAGTCAGGGAATGCACCTTTTTTCACAGCTTCGCTGCGGTGGCTGGAAGGGGATTTCACACATGGTTCACAACCAAGAAGGTATGTTTGCACAAACGGTGGCCTGCTTTGGGTGCAGTATTATTACAAATAAAAGTGATTTTTTTCTTCTATTTTGCAAAACACTGCAAGAAAAGAAAACGAAAAGGAAGGGAAAGAAAATAAAAAACCTTCACTTCATTGGTATGAAAAAATCCTGTGAAGGCTCCAGTTGTCAAGAAAATTAGAATCTATTTAATGAATTGTGCTTGATGTTTAGAGGGTTGGGGGAGTTCACTCTAAATTTTTCCATGCAAGGCAGGGCTTTCACTGATAGTAAAAGTGAATGCCCCAGGTACCCCCCAACAGGGAAGGGGGAGGGGGGTGGTGGCAGGAGTTTCAAATGAATGGTGCATTATCCTCAGACAACTGTATTGTAACTGGGGGGATGTGGGTGGTTTAAGGTTGTACAAATCCGGTCCCTGGATTTGGCTAAACTATTTTGATTTCATGAAAAAATGAACCAGAAAACTTCATTTTCCTTTTTATCGGCAGCAAAGTTAGTACGGTCATTTTTAGTCCAGAGTGCACTACTTGGATGGTATGTTGTGGGGCAGCAAATCTAAACCGCTAATGCGCTAATACACTAACTCACTATGGCACTAAGGTGTGAACTTTAATGTTTGTTAAATTAATTAATATCAGTTGATAAATTAGTCTTGCGGGGAGGGGGGGGGGGGGTGGGTGAGGGTGGGGAGGAACTTGAGTGGAGTGCACTGCGTAAAATGCCGGTTATCTATGTTACTTCTTGAATAATTATCCCAAGGTATATATACAGTAAGTTTCAGAAGCCATCATACCATATGGCACTAAGGTGTGAACTTTAATGTTTGTTAAATTAATTAATATCAGTTGATAAATTAGTCTTGCGGGGAGGGGGGGGTGGTGGGTGAGGGTGGGGAGGAACTTGAGTGGAGTGCACTGCGTAAAATGCCGGTTATCTATGTTACTTCTTGAATAATTATCCCAAGGTATATATACAGTAAGTTTCAGAAGCCATCATACCATATGGCACTAAGGTGTGAACTTTAATGTTTGTTAAATTAATTAATATCAGTTGATAAATTAGTCTTGCGGGGAGGGGGGGGGGGTGGGTGAGGGTGGGGAGGAACTTGAGTGGAGTGCACTGCATAAAATGCCGGTTATCTATGTTACTTCTTGAATAATTATCCCAAGGTATATATACAGTAAGTTTCAGAAGCCATCATACCATAATTGTGGTACCATTCGTTCTAGAACAAAGTTATTTGCTCTTAAAGCATGCGCAGAAGATTAGTTTACGTTACTGTCGACTACTGCAAGGAACTGATACATTAAATAGGGGATCACACACAAATGTAGTGTGCTCTTGTAGAACTCAACCTGTAATGTACAGTGTGGTATTATGATTGCGTACCTTTTGTGTGGAATAATGAAGTAAGATTTTATGCAGGTTTTATGTAGTTTTCAAATTACTGTTGTAGTTTACCGTTTTTTTTTGCCAGGGTTGAAATAAAGAGTAGAAAGCATTACTCCTCTATCGTTTTTTTTTGCGCGTCTATTTCTCCCGTTAACAGTAGCAAAGAGTTCAAACTGCAAATTTAGCCCAAGTTTTCCCGACTTGACAGGAAACTTGCCAAATTGTAAGGTATTGTGGCAGACTCTGTGGCGTCTCTACGGCCGTGTTTGTTATGGTTTGTAATAAAGAAGAAATAAAGTTACCACTTCTATTGAGTCTCTATCAGGGTTTAATCTTTGGCATTAATGGGTACTTCTCTAAAAAAGAAACGAGACTATACATTTATTAAATCATTGATGTTTGCCCAATATTTCGAATTTGCGCAATGTAGCAAGGAACTCCTAAAACATTGCTGCAGACTCCGTGGCACCTGCCAAAACAGCAAATAAACTTGATTTAATTTGTCTTTGAGGCGTTTTGTTTTCAACCGATGCAGAAAACTCAAGGTCAAGAAACACTGTTTACCTTAAACACTTGTCGGTGAAACACTTCTTTTATTCATAGATATCATTGTAGTATTAATCAAGTGCTTTTTATTGTTGAAACAGAAGATATTACGGTCAATGGCAGCAACAGAATAAGAACATGCTCTTTCGTGACTATTCAATAATTACATGTAAATTTAATTCTTTGTGAATGAAATGAAAGCTTTTTTTAATTTTTAATCAGATACATGTATCTTTAACTTTCCTCCATTTATCTCAAGCATTGAAATCCATAGGTTTTCGTAAGAAAACAAACTATGAGGAAAACAAATCAATGTCAGTACAGTATTAGATTACAAAATCTTACTTTTTACGAAAAAACAAAAGCATCAAGCTACAAACGTTGGTGCAAAGTTACAAACGTTCCCTGCTTTAAGGTCTTATTGTAATTAACATAAACAAAGATTAACATAATACACCACGGCTTGTTTTGGCCGGGCCAGCTTGCTAACTCAAATATCTGAGCTCAAAGCAATTGCATAGAGCAATATTTTGAAGTTGAATGGAGTTATTATTGAGTTATTGATAAGTTTGACTGTTGTAATGACTTCTCAATTTGAAGGGTAAGAAATAGATAATTTGAAGGTTAGAAATAAAACTTCATCCTATGATGTTTATAGCTTACTGTACATACAGTAATGATTTTGCTGGTGCAGTATAGAGCCCTTGTGGGTTTGCACAATGTTTTCCTCATGCAAAGCCAAAGAATTATCGCATTTTGTAAAAAGAAATTTTTGGTTGACTGCACTGTGTTGTTAAAGTTTTAGCTGGAAGTGACAGAGACACTCTGCACTATCTGAGACTGTCTCACTAGTTACTGAAGGCAGTTAGGCTTCTCCTGATCCCAAAATGATAAAACTACTAACATTTGCAGAACTTGTGTTCGCCACTATGACATTCTCACTGAAACTTGTACTGGTGGAAACAATTATCAAAATGTAATGTAGTTTTATCATTACCCTAATTTTTACGATCAAGAGAAGCCTAACTGCCTTCAATATGACTGTACTAACTTTGCTGCTGCTGATAAAAAGGAAAATGAAGTCCTCTGGTGAGGCTATAGTTTGTGCAAAAAAAATTAAAGTCAAATCTCGTACTCTAAAGGTCTATTGATGCCGTGGGCAAGGCCAAATTTGTCCATTTTGATATTTTCCGACATGCTCTTTCCATTTCAGGCATTCAATAAGTTAGTCCACAATTTTATGAAAAGTAGGTCATGTGACAGCCTAGCTGCAAAGGGCCTATCAATTGACTGGAATTATCCACATTATGTGTGAATCAGTGATTGACACTTACCAGGAGGTGTGAAGTTCAAGAGAGTGTATGTTGCCTTAAATCCCTCACTCTGCATCTCATTTGCACCATCAGAGAAGAAATGCAACTGCAAGCTCTCAAGCACTGAGTAGTATGTTAAAACCTTTTTTGGTTCACCACAGATTTTCCCACTCAGGGATCTATCAGGGGTATAGCCATTTTGGATGTCAAGAAAATCACAAACGCAAACACCACACTCAAAAACATCCATGTCTCCATGAATTTCTAACTTCACATGCCTTCCCTTGCTAGCTGTGATTTGCCAGCGACAGTCCTGATGATTTGGGTACCTTCTGGGGAAGAAAGGACTTGTGACAACACCTGATGTCTCATTCAACTTGGCCATCGATGGACATACTAAGAAGGAAACAGTTCAAAATATCATTAAAGGGACACTGTCATGCCTGATTATAGCAATTTGTATGTTCTAAATTCCATATTATTGTGCCAAATGCCACCAAATACACAAACAAATTTGATAAAAAGATTCCACAGAACAAGATAGAACAGGTATTTTGGGGAAGTAGTACAGCATTACATGGATGGAAGTGAATATATATATATATATACATATAATTATATATTGCAATTCATTGAAATTGATTTCCGGGCAGGAGGAGCAGAAATCAAAGCTGAAATTATGGTGAAATTTTGAATCTTTTAGTAGTTATTCAACATTTTTAGCATTGCAAGACAATAAAGCATGATTACAGCAAGCTGCAGGCCATACTTATTAAAATAGCATACATGTATATCAGGCGGGACAGTGTCCCTTTAATTGTTGGTTTTCACTGTCACGCTATCAAAATTTCAACTCCAGAAGCTAAGAATTTCAGGTTGTGTAGATGATAAATAAATAAACAATATTTGTCCAAGTCTCAGGCCTGTGCAATATGCCGTTCGTGAGTTATTTGCCAAAACGCTCCATGCAAATTTACAAAGCTCAGTATAGAGACGGCATAGAATTATTTGTGTCCTCCTGTGGGGCTCAAATATGGCTGCCGTGATGCCCAAGAAATCATCTGGAATTCAACTGTGCTACAATAGTGACCTACATGTACTTTTGGTTAATAAGCTATTAGACCTCCACATAAATACCACTTATTATATCTGAAATGTTCAAACTGCTGAAAATCAAAAAGATAGGCTTTTTAGAAAACAAAACAGCTTTGTCACAGCACTCAGCTTGATGTCACATGTGGAGGAGAACTCAAATATTCAAGATGTTCTGTTTTCAAAACAAAGGACACTATTGAGCTGACATTTTGCAAAATGCTATATTTTTAGTTTACATGTTCCTTACACCTAGTGGCAATGAAAATTTAGCAGATCTAGCAAATTTTAATTTCAGAATTTTATGACATCACATGAAAGCCAAGAATACCAAGAAAAGTAATCTTATGCTATTTTATTTTAGTGTACTGAAAGGTATTGATTGTTGTATGCCATAAATCACAGTAATAGACCTAGAGGAAGTCGCTGTTTCAATTCAAAGCCATTCAAAATGAGAACAAAAAAATGTTTAAAAATATCTCAATACTTGTATATTTTGGATATACCCCTGAACTATAGCTTAATTTGCAGCTCTTTATTTGTGGCTTGTCGTTAGATATTAACTTGACCTTAAACTTAAAAAAATGTAAAAGTTGCAGGGGTGGTTAATCAGGTCCCATATAAGAGGGGGGTACGATTTTATGCTTTAAAAAGACAGATCTTCCCAAGACCATGTTGTTGTCCAAATTTCATACAATTTGATCAAATATTGAGCATGTAGTGGCATCTTGTGCCATATGGCACTCTTAGGAGTGAGAGGGTTAAATGTTTAATTTTATATTTTCAAAACAAAAGTAGGCCACAATAGTGACTTTAATTTTCCTAGTTTACTTGTAACTCTTATTTTTTGCTAAACAATGACGTTAATTTTTGGTTTCGTTAAAACAGTACTGTCTGACTCAAAATTCTTGCAAAGTGTCTTAAAATTTCACCCACATGCTGTCAAATGACATCATCACATACTTCATGTATGCACTCATGATATCCATGTGTACCAATGTTCTTCCTTCCAGCTAGTTCAGGTAATGACCACTAAATGCAAACCTGGTGCAGTTGATTTTCGTAATAAGTCTCTCCACTGATAAAGAGTCCAATGGTAAGGCAAGCATATCCCCAAACCCCTCTATGAGACTTGCGCACAGGGATCAAGGTAGTTAAATTCAACTCTGCGTGCCAAGTCTCGAAGATGTCGTGCTTGTAATGAATACAACCACCATTATTCCCTGTATGCACTCATGATATCCATGTGTACCAATGTTCTTCCTTCCAGCTAGTTCAGGTAATGACCACTAAATGCAAACCTGGTGCAGTTGATTTTCGTAATAAGTCTCTCCACTGATAAAGAGTCCAATGGTAAGGCAAGCATATCCCCAAACCCCTCTATGAGACTTGCGCACAGGGATCAAGGTAGTTAAATTCAACTCTGCGTGCCAAGTCTCGAAGATGTCGTGCTTGTAATGAATACAACCACCATTATTCCCTGCGCGCAAGTCTCATAAAGGGAATTGAGGATTTGATTCTTGTAACCCTGATTCTCGCAATCAGTGTTCTTCAAAGGCTGTCAACTTAAGGTTACTGAACAGGTTTGTGGGTGCTTTGCACAAAAAGATCCTCACGTGCGCTTAATTTGAGGGAAGTGCCTAAGCCTATGCATAATTTTAAAGATTATAGAACCAAGAATGTCATGGAAATGTTTTTAACTGGTGAAATTAAATATAAGAGAACCTGCAGTCAGTTAATAAATGCAAACAGAGCAATGTTTATAAGTGCGGCAAACTAGCACCGGATTTTGGCCCTTCGAAGTAAACAATGACTGCATGTCACTCAGCACATGTTTGGCTTTAAAAGTGTGTCGGGGAATCGTTAGATCATCTCTCAAAAAAAAGTTATTATAATTCAAAGTTTGTTCACATACCTTTCTCGGATTGACACAGTATTTGGACTTATATCTTCAAAACGAAAAACAAATAAGCTAAAGCTCGACACACTTTTGGAAAAGAGGGATTCATGTACCATTGAGTGAAATTTCATTCTTCTACGATGAATTCTCATATGCAAACTAGCCGCTCAAAGACGACAAACTTCACGAAAAATTGTCGAGAAATACGGCAAAGAAAGTTTGGTAAACATAGCACTCCCACGGGGAGTGGTTTTCCGGTTTATCACCTTAATGGATCAACCAGGTTCAATCTTGCGAAACTCGCGGGAAAGTGGTGGTAGATATTAATTCAAGATCAAAGTATCCTAAATGCGGACAATTCTGAGGCAGAATTATAATGTGGTAATTTCTTGTGAGTTTTGACCGCGATGGAGAAAACACTCAAAAATTTCCGGCCCAGTAAGAGGAAAAAGATCGTCAAGAGTACAAGGGCTTCAAAAAAGGCGAACGAAAATCGCGAGTAAGCCGCCAAACGGGAAAGCGTGCTCTCCGAAATGCGGGAAGCAGGGTATGATTGCTTTTCCTTCTTTTCTGTCCGTGTACCAGTGCACACAGGAAGAACCTTCTAAAATTCTTGGATTAAGAGTCATTGGATCGCAGTAGTGTAAACTGTTTAGTGAATTGGCTCTTCAGTCTTGTGTCCCTTTATGAATTCGTCGCTGTTGTCGTGTGATATTTCAACAGATTCGTTTGATTAAATAGAACGCCTAGAATCCACCTTTTCAAGGACTTTTTTCTCGCTTTCTTTCTTTTCTTTTCTTTTCTCTCTCCATCCAAAAGCTCCAGAATAAACTGCACTGCAACGACAGAACTGAGTGACATGAGCGAAGGAAATTCCCTCTGTTGGAAGCCAATTTCCTGCGTTTGGTCTAGCAGTGTTGACAGCTCGACACCTTTAAAGTGTAGCGTAATGGGTCACACAAAAAAGGAAATTCGCAATAACTCAGAAGCGAAAAAAGATTTTGAATCTGTTGTTTGTAAAAGAAAGAAAAATACACAGAATTTAATATGTACAATAAAAATCACAATTTTGAACAAATTTGACCCACGAACCTGTTCAGTACCCTTAATTTGCCTTGCACTTTAGGGGAATTATCACACTTCAGCCAGCAAAAAACAACCTGTGATCTTTAAAAAACTACCACTTCAGCCCACAATACCCGCCTGTTACCAGGAAGTCAACATTTCCATCTGTGACAAATACTAGCTACGAACTGGGCTTGTCGCAGGCCACCCAGTAACAATGTGTTCTCATTTGCGTTACCGTAGGTAGCCAAATTGTTGGAGCCCATGTCTCAGGCAAAATATACAGTCTGTATAATGTGAGTTAACTTACTGTCATTTTCAGAGATAGCCTCATAAGATGCATTGAATCCTTGGAATACATTGTTTGGAGTGAACAATCTCAGGTCGATGGAATTCCCGACAGAGTACACCGGAGCAGGAATATTTTGACCACAAAGCTTGAATTCTACAGCGTTATCATCTGAAGCAACATTGGTGATATAAAGCCTGGCCCCACCAAGGGTATTTCTACAGTCAGTTGCTTGATTTGGTTCCAATGTGAAGCTAAAGAAGGTAAGTTTAATGATGAGCCCAGTAGGAACTGTGATACTCCAGGTACAATCTTTTGTTACAAAATCACCAGGAAAATTTTCACTGGTTAGGAATCCACTAAGCGATCCATTAAGGGCATCGCCACACGCTGCAAAAAGACAAAACCAAGAGATAAAAAGATAATAAAAACGTTGTTTGGAAGGACATACAATACACTGTTTTGTTTCAGCGACTTTTATTTGAGTGTGGAAAGTATTTTACATTAATTGCTTTAATATTAACATTGGTTTTGCATTACTACGTGCAATGATTACAGGTAGTTTAAAAATTTCAAACCCCTTTTAAACCAATCACAGGTAAAACCAAATCCAATTGCAACTCAAGCGCACACTTTTTCCAGCGCTTCATGTATTTGTTTAGAGTTTTGATAGGTTCATTGGATTGTCTGCATCCTTTAATTTATGACTGGACAGAGTGATAACTTTGGTTGAAAATAGCTCTAGAGTCAAATAACTCTACACAGTCAAATTGCTATGTACAGTCAAATTGCTCTGTACAGTCAAAGCACTCTACACAGTCAAATCGCTCTGTACAGTCAAATCACTCTACACAGTCAAATCACTCTGTACAGTCAAATCGCTCTACACGGTCAAATCGCTCTGTACAGTCAAATCGCTCTACACAGTGAAATTGCTCTGTACAGTCAAATCACTCTACACAGTCAAACCACTCTGTACAGTCAAATCACTCTTTAATTAAAATCAAATTGACCTGTGCAGTCAAATGGCTCTGTACAGTCAAATTGCTCTGTGCAGTCAAATCACTCTACACAGTCAAATCGCTCTTCAATTAGAGTCAAATTGCTCTGTGCAGTCAAATCGGTGTGTACAGTCAACAGGCCTTCTGACAGGGTGCACGGGTGTGGAACCGCACAATTCGGTCAAACCCGCACAATAATGCACAATAATGCAAAATCCCACACAATACGGAAATATTTACTCGAAATTGTAATTAAAACGGGTATTTCTATTGAGCATCAAGATTTTTGGAATATGTTTAGACTTTTTTCAGACTATTTTACCTTCAAAAACACTCTAGAATTTCAACACTTTCCTCGAACAACTTGTCATCTTATCCAAACAAGGCATTCTTACCGTAGCTTGCGCTGTCCTGGGCACTAGTCTAGATATTAGTGATACAGACTATTTAGACATATATGACGTACTTAGAGGTTTGCTAGGACTTATGGGGCGATCTCCTAGAGTGTTTTTGTTTTTCTGATTGCTTTGACAAAATCGGTTTAAAATAGGTTTCAAACTTCAGTCAACAAGACAAAAATCATTCAAAGTAAAATCTAGAAGTAAGTTAGCCATTACAGGAGGAATTTCACTTTGATATGGCAAAAGAAAAGGTACATGTATGATTTATAAGGAGAATTCAACGTTTAGGGAGTGGGAGATGAAATATTTTGTTTGGCGCAAGATTGCGCAATCCCGCACAATTACCTGCATGGTTGACGTTTTGTCCCTTACAATTGGCCTCCAAAAAAGCACACAATTTTAATTTTTTTCCCGGACCCTGACAGAAGCCCACAGTCAAATCGCTCTGTACAATCGGTTCATATTTTTTTTTTCTCACACCAAAATACATGTACGAAAATATTTAGTTCTGAAAAGACTCATATGTATAAAGGAATTAAAATGTTGCATAGCTTTCATTTCACTTGAAAAGTAAAGGAGTTTTCGTTCAATAGATAGCTCTCTTAGTTTGAAGACTGACCAGTATGAAGCCTTCGAGAAGCCACGCATGAACAAAGGAAAGCACGTGTTTGTGCAATATTGCGCCCACAGCATGGTTGTTAGACGAAACCGCTGAAAACATGGCGGCCACTAAATGTCGATCGAAACACAAAGTGCGTGGATTACAACGGTTGTGACATTGGAATCTTCCCTTAATTACTTTCTATGGAAATTTAAAACTTTGACAAGACAACAAGTAAGTTTCTTGCTGAAATCAAACGAGACATTTTTCGATTTAATTCCTTGGGCACTCGTTCAAAACATTGACACAATGCTAAAAGTTAGGCGCCTGTTGGTGACTAGCTATGAAATTCTGGTCGCCAAAACTCAATTTTCAGTCGTATTGGCGACCAGTGAGTCGCAATTTCGGACCCTGCCTTCAGGGGCAGGCAGTGTTGGACACGGTTCGCAAGGCATGCTGGAAGAAAATTTCATTCGATATTGGGATATCAGCTTTGTTACGGAAGCAATCCGTTTCAAATCTTTTGTGTGCCAAGCAGCAACTATAGAATGGTTAACAAATTTTGAAGAGGTTAGCCTTCCAGGTGATTCAGCATCTACAGTATTGTGCAAAAGTAACGCAAGCGAAATGCGCGAATTTCGTTCTTTGTTCAAGCGCACTTTCCACGAAAGTTCGCGCGAAAGTTCGAGTGACAATTCAAGGCCTTTTGAGCGAAATTTCCCTGGAACAAAGAACGCTATTTCGTCGAACTTTCGGTACGAAACGAAATTTCACGATGACAAGCATCGTTTCACTAATTCAGTGCCCGAAATTTCCCTTTGAACAGACACAACAATTTCCTCACACGATCTGTTCAATCTACCCATCATGTAACGTTCGCGAAAGATATACAAAAGGTTTTCAACGCACCCCCGAACTAGAGTTCAGTCACGAACAGAAAGAATGAGAACTATAAGTAAAACTTACCACGAGTGAAGACTTTGAATTTAGTTTCATTCCAAAAGAGACAAAACATAAGCCCATTTTGATCAGTGTAGTCATCACACTGACGGTCAGCTGTGTAGGAAATTATCCCTCTTCCACGTGGCACTTCAAAGTAGTACACAAACAAAATCTTGTCCGGGAGAGTATCAAAAATGATTCTTTCGTTTTCGCAGATTAACTTCAGTACTCCGATATTTCGATAAACATGAGTTTGTTTAACGCTCTGAACGTATCAATAGCCATGATTTCGTGGCTGTCAAACGCTCGTGTAAAATGCTTTTTTTGTTCTCGGTCTCAGCCCCACGCATTTAGCTGACTTTATTACGTCATTTACGCTGAAGAGCGCGAGAGAGTCGCCCAATCTCTGGCCTCTTAGGAATAAAATGCTGAGCACGACATAATTTATGAATTAGCTTCGGCGTTCAAATCAAATGTCGATCTTTAGTCATGTATTCGACTGGTTCAGTCGAATATTCAACTGAACTAGCACTTAATGCACTTAATTGGGCAATTCGATTCGGCGCATGTAAAAAGCGACGCTTAAGCCCGGCCTTAACAGTACCTGAAGAAACTTGAAGCGTTTTAGCGAGATTCCACGTCTAAAATAGGGGGCTCGGAAAATATTTTGTAAACATTTGCCATGTCAAAAATGCATGTCTGGGAGAGGGAGGGGAGCTCGAGCGCGGGCTGGATGACGCGATTGGTACAGGTTCGGCTTACGGTACTTTGCGAAACGAAACGAAACGAAATGGTACTTTGCGAAATGGTACTTTGCGAAACGGTACTTTGCGAAATGGTACTTTGCGAAACGGTACTTTGCGAAATGGTACTTTGCGAAACGGTACTTTGCGAAACGGTACTTTGCGAAATGGTACTTTGCGAAATGGTACTTTGCGAAATGGTACTTTGCGAAACGGTACTTTGCGAATAATAACTTCTGCTAACCCGTTGGCGTGTTCTCTCATCCTTCACTCGTGTTGTCACCGGCAGC
>OX393568.1:7652238-7807238 GCA_947652115.1 Blastomussa wellsi | reverse complement strand
ATAATTCATGCGCAGACGTCCAACATTGAGCGCGGGACAAAACCATATATGGCTCCTGAAATAGTCTTGGAGAGCCGAAAATTAGCCTCAGCAACCCTGGAGGACATGAAAGCAATGGATGTTTGGGCTTTCGGGATGACTTTGTTCAGTATCTTAAATCCTGACACCAGTTTTCCGTTTGAAATTGAATTGAAATCAACCTTTCCCACTACCGCTAGTGGGCCTGCTCAATTTCAAACACTTCTGCAAGACAAAATGGAGGGTAAACTGAAACCTATTTGTTCACGCAAATATCATCGCTTTCAAGCCTCACTGTGGATTAACATCGAGAAAATGTTTGAGATGTGCATTAACTACGTTTATCGCGACAACGCGAGTGCTTATCGCTTGAGGAATACCGAAAACAAACTAGTTCTTCCACAACCTCGCACTGATTACCTGAAGAGAAGTTTTTCATACAGTGGAGCTCAGTTGTGGAACAACTTACCCTCAGAATTAAGACAAGCGACTTCCTTAAGCGAGTTTAAGACAAAACTAAGTCGCCACAGTTTTAAGTAAATTTTTATTATAATTCTTAAGCGAAATTTTTAAGTGTATTTTTTTGAACACGGCCTCCATGAAAAGCAGTTTTTATTCTTTTGTATTTTACACCTTTTTTGTAGCCAGGAAGATAGGTAGTTAGTTGATTACCATAAATACTTCTAAATAAGCTGATGGAAATACCGTGTATAAATAAAGTTATCTTATCTTATCTTATCTTATCATCTTTACGACCAAGCGCCCGAGACGTTCTCCAGCAACTAAAGGCCAGTAACGCAAACGGGAATCCTGGCAAACATATATCTCTCAAAGTAAGCCAATCCACACCTATCGAAGAAGCCGATAGAAAATTAGCAGAAGCAATCGAGCAGTGTATGTCCAATGAGATGACTGAATTAGCGGCCATCGCACCAGCCAACGATGGTACAAATGCCTGTACATTTCTTTGTCTGGTAATTGCACAGAAGCTCTTCAGTGCTTCACAGAAAGGCGGGATGAACGACGACTGGCCGGAAATGATACCAGGTCTATTCCAGGAAATCATTCTTCACGACTTAGTAACTTTTAATACTTTCAGAGAAAAGCGGAATTACGATGCTATTGAATGTCTTGCTGTGCTCAAGAAAGAAGGCGTGCTACCTGATTCTACGGAACTGGTTGAAAAAATTGTAGCAAAGGACGCCGTCTTCTCGCCACAAGGACGTGCAAATCTTCTGGAAGGTATAGTTGAAACGGACTGTTCGGAATGTGATTTCTGGATCTACACGTGTGAGCCGTACTCCATATTGCTTGGTCGTCTGAGAGATGATTACTTCATCCTTGATACCCATCCAGTACCTGATTTTATGGGTGGAGATGGAAACGGTCTGTTGACTGTTTTCTCCGGAGGTGGTTACGAAAGTAAACAAGAACTTTGTAGCTGGCTATGGAAACGTCTTGCTCGTGCACAAGTTGGCGAAGGAGAAGCCCAGTCTCTGTCAAATGTTGTTTTTCCGCGCTTGGGGTGAGTGACATGTACATTATTCTATAATTATTTTCTTACTCCTGTAGGCGATACCGTAATCTGCTGCTCATAAGCGCTGGGCTTATACAAGTTTTTATCTGTACTGTCCTTTTTTGTAAGCTAACGCTTGCCTATGCATTTGTCCTGCAAGATATCAGTAAGTCACTTTGGGAAACTTCAAAGAGGGAAGGCTTACATGCGGAAGGGCTTGTAGCTGGTATATGTTTTTCTTTAGCAGACAGATGGGCCTATAACCTGGGGGCTTATAAGCAGCATATTACGGTATTCGTTTAGCGTCACTTTCTATCACGGTTACAATTTTTAAAGCGGGTCCAGCTTGTCGATTTTGGCCTCTAGTTTGCTCGACCTCTGTTTTTTTTGGCTTTTTTGTTTATATACTTCGAATAATGGGAAATTATTTCCCTGTACTTTCAGACTTCCTAGAGTAGAGGTAAAGCCTGTTTTGTGTGGCTATGAAAAAAATCCACTTGGTATTTCAGACGTTAAAGCTGATCCTCCTAAGGTAAGCTCCACAAATGCTAGTTATACAGATTTTAGGCTTTCATCTTTTACTGACTTTGTATAACAATGTCGAATTCTGATACATTTTTTTTATTCTTCAGAAAAGAAAGCTTCCCCACACGGATGCTGATTTCTCGCACAAAAAGAAGTCTTCTAATGGTTTGTCGACTGAACCAACGCAAGGGCATTACGGGAAGGCAAGAACGAGTTATTCAAAGGTATTGAAGTTTTCCTTTTAGTTATAGGGGAAATTTGTCAATATAAGGGAGTTTAGTTTAGCCAGTGCCCTCCGCCATCACTTCCGGTGGGTGACAGTCCCTGGCTCAAGGCATGATGGATGGCCTGAAAAGTCAAGATAGGTGTGCGTTTGCTATTATCATTTTGATATGACCATTCTCCTCCCTCTCCCTGAATTCACTTTTTCTTGCATAACCCCAGAAAGACAGATCGTTTATTTAAAATGTATGTAGTTGAGTGAACACTAACAGTACTTGGCTGTCACATAACAGGATGATTCTGCAACACATCTAGAAACAGACGAAACAGATGCAGTAAGTCAGGAGGCGAGAAATTACGATGCCAAGGTATGTCGCTCAACGCACCGATTGATATGAATGTACACCTCAAATTTATCCATTAAAAATCCCAATTTCTTAAATTCCCTTTCACTTCCGAGACGTACCGGATTGTTATTTGATTAAACTGTGATGAATTGCGCTTCCGTAATTTTTGAGAAGGAATTGGCGCAAAAAATTGGAGAGAGACAAAGGTACGGAAAATTAAAATGCGAAAAAACGTTTTCTAGCACAGTTGCATCCCAAAAATTAGGTCAGTAGAATCTTTTGCCTACAAACTCAATAAATGTGGAGCCGCCATGTCGATCTACCCTGAATGCAACGCGTTGTACCACTTTCATCGCCGATTTTTCACGTCACATCATGCATCAAAACTTCTGTAAATACTGTGTCCTTTTGCACAGGTTATTTATTAATTTTTTATTTATGTATTTTTTATTTCAGTTTATTCATTTATTTATGTTTTATTTATTTATTTTCTTAAACAACTACTGTACTGTAGACTTGTTTGTGGGATGATTTATTATTGTTAATAGTCATCATGAAAGACTTACAGTCCAATTTGTAATTCTCTGCGACTCATGGAAGGACTACAGCGACGTTTATTTTTTACTATTACTGATATCACGCGTAGGCCATCTTTTAGACCATACATTAACCGGACCAGCTGATGTCATTGAACACGATACCATCAGTAGTTATCTGACTGTTTGGCTCAAAGTGAAAGGGGAAAATTTGATTTTTATTACCTATCAAAATCCCAAGTTCAGTTTGTTTATTTTTTCCCTCAGAACGAAGAGGGGAAGCTATCACCGATTGTCCTCAGCGAAACAAGAGAAATTATGGAAGTGAATAGTGACATTGGAAGCGAAAGTAATGGTTCGTTACCATTCCGTGAATCGCCGTCCCAAATGGAAGAGGTAGGACGCTGTTTCCGTTTTCGGTCATAGACTTAAGTTTTTAAAAATTATTACTGTGACTCGAGTTTGTTTGTTGACGGCTCACATGAATCCCGATACAGACTTTTCAATGGAAGATAACTTGATCGATATCTCTTTTCTTGCTGTGACAGCATCTGTAAGATTCTCACGTACAAAGTGATTTCACACATGGATCCTGGATGAAATGAGAGCGTGTGATTGTCGTTCCAATCGTCCCGGATAATAGTCTACTGTGCAGGCTATCAATCTTACATGCCACAATTTTTTGACTAAAACAGTGTGCTGCCTCGCTGACGCTTGCCAGCAATTATTTGTCAAAATCCCAAATTTTGTTTGTTCATTTTTGTTCAGAACGAAGAGATGGGGGAAATTGTGGAAGTGAGTAGTGGGAGTGGAAGCGACAGTAATGGTTCGTTACCATTTTGTGGATCACTATCCCAAGTTGAAGAGGTTGAACAGGTAGGACGCTTTTTTGGTCATAGGCTTTAGGCTTTTTTCACCTAACCTAGAGTGTCATTAACTAATGTTTATCTCAGAAGAGGTGGGTGAGATTAACAGAGGCCACTGACCGGTTCCTCTACGCTATGCGACTTTAAAACTTACTTTGATTCAATCTCAACTGAAATACACACAGTGTTGTAATTTTTCACGCGTTTTTATTTTTTTTGATGACATTTTTCTTAACAATGTTTTAAGATTGACTTTCGTTGGCCTTTGCTCTTTTAAGGGAACTATCTCTCGCAAAAGGAATCGCACCAGTGACACGTTCGATGAGAGTGATGATTCTGATGACCACATGTTAGAAATCAGCCCATTTGCAAGTGACAGTAAGTTAGACCTTTGTCTTATAAAAATAGAAGGTCAAATAAAAATCACCAATAATTTTTTTGCTTGTTTTGTTTTTGGTTTTTTGTTTATTTAAGGCCCAATTTTCCGTCATCATTGTTTAATTCCCTTTTTGTGTGTAATTGTACTATCAATGTAAGTTTCTGGTAAACTGCCCACCTATCCCTCCCCTGACCTAACATTTTGCCCAAAGTGAGAAGTAAGGGTTAATGGTATAGGTTTGGGGAGGGGTAGGAGGGCAGTTTCCCGGAAACATACATTGATCCCAATTCCTTCCCCTTTAGGTACGCGATAAACCTTTCTAACTACTATTATACTTGGTTTTCAAACTTGTAATTTCCCATGTTTTATCCCTTTAAGGAAATATAAATGGACTTCCTGTTTACAAGACAAAGTCCACTGGATTGTCAATGAAAGAAATTTTACAAATTTGCGTCGGTCAAAAAGTCCCTCAAAATAAGATTTGTGCAAGGGTACCTTCAATGGTGGACCAGAGTGCTGTCTTTGTAGTGGATTTGTCTGCAGTTGATTACAAAGACTTGGCCGCTGATGACTGCGGAGTTTATGGTCGCCACTCCAGTCCGTCAGAAGCTGTTAATGTACAACTTGACGAGGACAACAATGTTCTGGGCTTCGAGAAAGTTCGCAAAGGGAAGCAGACAACCACGAATAATTGCACACAGAGCCCATATATTGTCAGAAGGCAGTATAGCTGGCATAGTGTAACTGACGAGTATCGGCGGATGATAGTGAAGGTTGAACGCGACGAAACGTTTCTTCGCCTTGCGGTGGTTCAGTACATTGTTAATACCAGTGACACTTCTGCCATTTTTAATCGACCGTACGGCAACCGGGACTCCGCTGAACCACACCAAAGAACCAAGCCCAGCGTACTAGCCAAAATACGGAAAATAGGCTCTACTGGTAGCGCAAAGCGCATCATTAGCCAGATCGAGAGTGACAGTGGTGACATTACAACCATTCCCTCGGCATCCTATCTCCCGCGAGATCGACAACAGGTATATAACCAACTCAAGAAGGTGGATGGGAGAACCAAAACTAGGAGTACTGGGCCGAGCAAAACCCCGAGCCTCACCAAGTTGATGACACTACAGCAATCTGGCACGTTTTTAAAAAACGTCAGTCTTTCAAAAAGGCCAGATAAGAAAGGCAACAATCGTACTGCGCCAAATACATTTGCAGCATCAGAAACCTGCCTTGGGTGGATAAAGCGCTTCTGCAAAGGCGTCGGAGCTCAAGCAGTTGCTGGACTTGACATGACGTACAAGCTTGGGCCGTTTTACCTGACTACCCTCACCTTACCAAACCCAATGTTCGTATATAAAAACAAGGAAGGACGACATCCAACCACACTGGCAGCCATAATGACCTCAGTTACAAAGGAAGAACGAGACTACGAATACATGGCAAGGTGTCTCAAGGCGGAAAGAATCGATTCCTTGACTTTTGGAACAGATGGTGAATGTGCACTGGAACGTGGCTTCGAGAGCGTTTTCCCCATAAAAGATGGGTGTTCTGGCGAGAACATCCATTTGCGATGCTTTGATCACGCCCAGGATGATATATCTCGCCAATTAAAATCCATGAAAGTTAACAGTGAGCAAAGGAAGAAGATTACAACGGAAATACTTGGAAGGGAATGCAATGGAAAAAGGGTCAAGGGTTTGGTCGACTGCGACACGGCCGAAGAATTTGAAAATATGTATGTGGAAAAAGAAAACGACTGGCCTGAGGATTTCAAAAAGTGGATGTTAACAGAGAAAGGGCGGGTTCGCTCGCTTAAAGAAACTCTCAAAGAATGCATGTTAAGACCAGTGCGTATTGCTGCTGGTCTTGGAGACCCCCCAAACAAGTGGGACAACCAGAGGACGGAGTCAATTAATAGCGTTATAAAAGAAGAGGCAGACCATCAGGTCAGTGACCAGGCAGCCATTCATGAAATCCTCGAGGCGCGTGTTATAAAACAACAGGAAAGCGAGTACGTCAAAGCAATTTACAACACGGGAGAATATCGCCTGTCGGCACCATACCGACACCTTGCGGTAAGTCCGCTCGAATGGTCAGCTAAAACAGTCGAGCAAAAACGACAACACATTCAAAAGGTGCTTAAGGGTGCCGATATCTTGTGCAAACGGGATTCTGTAGCGGACAAGAAGTTGTCCATATCCATCGCTGATTCTGCCATCACAACTGTACCACCAGGGTTACTCAACCAAATTTGGAACGAGGCAGAGATCATACTCTCCAATCACTCTGTCATCGATGTTAATGCTGGCGTGTACTGTGTAACAGAACATGGGAGTAGCACCAATGTTTCCATCAGTAGAGGGACGATTTCATGCCAATGCAGAAAATTTACCAGCACAGCAGGTCTTTGTCCCCATGCGCTTGCCGTTGCTGAAACAAAAGGTAACCTCGCGGAATATCTAACAAAATTCAACGCGTCCAAGGACAAGTTAAAAAAAATCGCATTCGCCAACATTCCTCAAAGAGCTGGAGAGAAGCCAAAGGAGAAAAAAAAGAGAAAAGGGAAAAATAACGTGTCACAAAAGCCAATCAATGAAGAAGTCTTTCCTACAGACGAGGATGTGGACTTTCAAAAGCCGCTAGCATTTACCGACATCTGGCATAACAAAAACGATTTCGTTGTCGTTTTTACCAAGGATTACATCAACGCAAAACGATGCGAATCATGTAAGGTGGAGTTTGCGAGGGGAGGGGTGATATGCATACCACATGACATCGCGATTCTCCACATGGAAAGGTATCTATACCCCATAAAGGATGCCAATGGAAAGTTGCTTCGCATGGAATCAACATGGAAAAAAGAAACAGCAAGATTCTACTGTGCCAACAAGAAGTGCATTATTCAGCGCCACCCCTACTTTTGGAAGGGAATGCTCAAAATTGGTAGTGACACTACTACCAAATTTAAAGAGGGGCATGTAAAACACCTAAAAGATATGTTCCATTTTATTGTTTGAATGTAGCGGCCGCAGTGGTTTCTCTTGCGTGCAAAAATGCCCCAAATGACTTAAAGTAAATTACATTTTTGGGAAAACAGCATTTTGTATTTGGCATATTTACTTTCTTGTTATAAGTACGTAACAGTGCATGGGTGGTCCACCTTTATTTGTTGAAAATATTTAGTATTGGCACAGAATCTCTTTTTGCATCATTGTGTACGCTGTAGCCAACAGGTTTGTCAAAGTACTTACTTACTTATAGTAATTAACATCAAATCTACAAGAAAAACACGTTGTTACTGTTAATGTTTTTGTTTGAGTGGACTCAGCCACTTAAATTGTAATTCATATTTGTTACTTATAGTAATTAACATCAAATTTACAAAAGAAAAACACTCTGAAACGCTCTTGTTTCACGTTAATTTATTTTATTTAGAACATAATGGGAATACCAATAAATAGGGGATAATAAATAAATAAATAAATAAATAAATAAATAAATTTGGGGGAGCAGGGTTGGCGCAGTGGTGAGAGCGCTCGCCTTCCACCAATGTGTCCCGGGTTCGATTCCCGGACTCGGCGTCATATGTGGGTTGAGTTTGTTGGTTCTCTACTCTGCTCCGAGAGGTTTTTCTCCGGGTACTCCGGTTTTCCCCTCTCCTCAAAAAACCAACATTTGATTTGATTTAGAGTTTATTTGATTTACAGTCTCCCCAAAAAAGCACCGAATACCAATGTTGTAACTAGCACATGGCTCTGTAGACGCTAGCGCGCCGGTTGTCTCATATGACCCCAAAGCGCGGGAAAATTCGTCACGCAATGCCTTGCGTACGCTCGGTAATATATTTAAGGTCAAATGTCGCGGAAATGACCGAGGCCTTTGCAATCGAAATCGGAAGGTCAAGGAGAGAGCACCATGACGATCGATCGAAGCCATGCTGCCGGTGACAACACGAGTGAAGGATGAGAGAACACGCCAACGGGTTAGCAGAAGTTATTATTCGCAAAGTACCGTTTCGCAAAGTACCATTTCGCAAAGTACCATTTCGCAAAGTACCATTTCGTTTCGTTTCGTTTCGCAAAGTACCGTAAGCCTACAGGTTCAACCTTACGATCATGTTGCGAAAGCGGTTTTCCCTGTTAGGTCGAGACAATCATGACAGCATGATATTGTTCTACTAATCTTTATTCAATAAATCTGATGTATGTTGCATGAGACTTCAATTTCGGCAAACAGACTAAAAAGAAGTAAAAAATTCGAGAAGGCTCACGTTCCTCCAGAATCACCAAACAGATAACCTATAGACCCTTTTCATAAATGGCTGCCAATTATAAATTCCTTTGTAAATATTAAAATTAGCCTGACTAACCTCGTTTTTGAGGAAAAGGAAAAGTTCGAGGAAAAGTCGGGGAAATTTCGATTGAAGCGAAATTTCTTTGAAAAGCCATGAAAAGCCAAGAAATTCGTCGAAATTCGCTTGCGTTACTTTTGCACAATACTGCTATGAACTCAACCTGTTTTGCTAACCTTCTTTTATTTTTTATTTGGCTTTACGTGATAAATTTATTATGATGACTGATATAATAATATTAATGTATGGGCACTGTGAATTGCGATGAATGAACATATTCTCATGGTCTCATCACTTTTCTATTTTTTCTCTTTATGCCTCAGTGTAACTTTTGAATAAATTATGATAAACCAGGGGAGGATCCTCTACTTTTACTTACAACATGAACAAACTTTTACCCAGAACTGTTGTTTGTATTATATGTAATTTATGTTTGTTTGTGTAATGTATGATTTTAATACTGCTACATGTATATACCGGCTGTGGTGTGAGGATCAGTGTACTGGACTCGGGATCACAGCGGCCTGGTCGGAGACTAGCATCCCATCTAGGATTATAAATACCAATAGACACTTCATGTGAGAAGCCAAGATAAGGTCTGGCCTGATGGACTACTAGGCAGGCTCCTATGCAACTTTACCTGAGATTGAGATCATGGTCTGTGCCCTTTGAATGTAGTAATTTGTATGTTCATTATTTTGACAGAAGCAGACACCACAGCACTTCCTTTCATATAGACTGTAATCAAGCGAAGCCTGTGCAGCTGTAAGAGTGAAGGTCATTGATATGGAGCAAGGGACAATATTTGGGCTCTTCATGGAAGACTCTTTTACGTGTATCTATCTCTGGTTCAAATTTTTTCAAACCTGTTTGATTTTTATTTTCCTTTGTTTCAGATTATGGTAATGGATTGATACAGTGAAAAATGGTTAGAATTTTTGAAATAAAAATAATCAAATTTTAAGTTTTGCTTGCAAATAAAATTTCATCTGATCTTTTTTTCATTTAATATATTGAGAGGCCCTTGTAGAATCACACACTATTTATTTGCTATTAGGATAGGATCTAGGCATTGCTATTTGGATTCTTTTGATTTTTATCTTTCCTCTTCCTCCCCACTCCATTTCATTATAGTTTTGGTGATTTGTGGCCGATTGCTCTCACTCTTGTTGGCGCTACATTCCAAACTGGGTCATGTTTTAGTCCATTTTTTTTTTCGCAAGGGGAAATTCGAGTAAAACAATTAAAGCAGAACTTCCACAAGTATTGGCTATTTAAGACACCATATCAAAGACTTCACCCATTGCTGTAAATACACCAGTTCACATAACCTATTTGTCTTTACGCTCTCTTTGAACTATAAGCATGTATTGCTGAAAAATATAAAGTGATTTGGGAGTGGGACTTTTTGCAAACACCGGATAATGTTTAGGTTCAGTTTGTGAGGCTATTTTCTTCTCTGAGGATGGTTGCCTAATAAAACAATTCAAGAGACACCAACAGAGACTAAGGGAAGGAGGCTTTAGTCCTTCCATTTAAGGAAATGGGGTTATTCCCAAATAAGAAGGACAACATAAAGTTCTGTCCTCATGTACCAATGCACAAGAGAATAACCATTTGTATTTTTGTGTGGGAATCACTGGTTCGCTGTGGTATATTGTTTGGTCTTTTGTATCGGCTCTTGTGCACTGGGCAAAAATAATGTTCCATGCACAAAGATTGAACCACAGCCAGCCAATATATTTGATGCAAATGCTATTACACTGCACAGTTTCAATTGGCTGTGGGCTTGGATTAAAAAATGTTGGACATATTTCCCCAAGAACTAAATTTATCATGGAGTCAGTTGTCAAACAAGGCGTGCTGCATCATTCCTCTTTTTATGATATCAAATTTAGAATGACATGGGTCAAAACAGGGTAATGTATGATATCGCAACTGACTTCTAAAGGGTAATGGCCATCCCAAGCTTTTAGAGCAAGTGGGAGAGTTCAAGAGTGTGTCAAAATTATAATCAGCAGGTTCAGTAGTGATACTTGTATTATGTTTAGACAAAATGGCTCCCTCTGCTACCCAACAGTTAAAGGGAAACAAAAGGAGTATTTAAATCCTTAGATCACCAACAAAAAAGGGTACTAAGTTTCTGTGTGAGATCAATATAAGACTGCCTGTGGCAAAGATAGTGTATATCAACCATCAATGAAATAACATTTTTATTCACAAGGCAACAGCATATTTCCTCGGTGTGCCAGAACTTCTCTCTGGAGGTTTGTCTGGCGTCCACTGTACTTGGAGGGTCGAAAGACCGCTTTGAGGGCGCAGAATATCAGCCAAAGGATAACAAAAAACACTGCAAAATAACAAGAAAAACAATTACATATAAATAAAAAACAGAGTCTAAATGGTACTGTGATTTATTGTCATAAACCATCGGAAGGAATTGCACCATCAACTCCCGCGAAATGCGGCAAGATGATGGACAACAAGAGACAATACAACAAAAACCCCAAACTTCAAGTCAAAATTACACCGCTAAAACGGCGGGGCCCGCCTGGGCCCGTGCAACTTTTCTTAAATTTCAACTATCGAACTTAAGTTCTGTACAAAAATAATACAACATACTGATTTATATTTGTCAAAAATTGAATAAATGATTACCCATGTCAAACGCGCGTGCAAAACAAATGTTTTCACTTAGCATGATTTTCATCGACTAGTTTTGATACAAAAAATGCTTACCTGATTACAAAACTTCAGCAACAAGTGACCAAGTTATAAATCTTGTAGCTCCTGAAAAATAATCCCTTCTCTTCCCGCAATGACGAGTGTGTCCGCCATTGCTTCAGCTGAGGCAGCATATGATTGGTTGAGTCCAGTCGCGTGAACCATGTCCAACACCGCCTGCTTCAGGGGTGCCCTTCAGAAAAACATTCCTAGCCATGTTGTTTTCAAGGAAAGTATCACAAACGGCAAATATCAATGGAATGGTTTTGACTTGTACAATTCAAATAAAATACCTGCTGTGCCGTTCGACCATTTTGTGAAAAGAAAGACGCCAGTAAACAGAAAATTGTTCAGACTGTCATTCCGTCGAATTAATCAGGTATCAAAGGCAAAACGTTGATGTACTGTTAAAGCAGTGCACCATGTTAATCAGAGGGCATCAATCTCTCAAAGTGTGTCAGGGATTTCCTGTATTCCGATTTGTTATCTTTTTATAAACCCGTAAAGTTACAGCATCAAAAATTTTCTCGGCCTCAGTGCGATCGCAGCTGCCAAAAGAAAAATATCAAAATTTAATTTTAAAAATCTCTGACACACTTTTGTTCCTCAATGCTTAATGAATGTTCTGGCCAAATTTCGTTAAAATCCATCAATTCAAAATATCTTATTAATTTGTTTAAAGAGATGGCATTCTCACCGAAAAACAAATGCAAATTAATTTTCACCCTTCAAAGATTTGTAAACACATCCCACCTTTAGAATGTGCCGCCAGCCAATCAGATGGCGTTCCCAGTCAGCAAAATGATATTTTTTGCAGGAATTGTAGGACGATATTATCATGTGACAGTCATGTTCTTCTCGTTCTCTTGTGTTTCATGCATGATACTGTATTCACATGTTTAGTGCGGTTTAGATTCGATGGTGCTGTCTTGAAATTGATTTGCGAGAACTGACTTTGAAAAAAATAAAGCGGTAAGCGAACAACACTTAACATATCTTTAAATCAAAACTAAAATCGGAAATTTTATTTTTGTCAGTTTTACATTGTGAATTTAAATGCACTTAAAAAACTTCATTTATTATTTTTTTATTTATTAATTCCATAATTTTGCTTTTTTCATTTTTTTTTGACAATGTTATTGCGATTCAGTGTAAACACAAAATTTCACAATGAAAGGAATACTTACGATTTGATGCCACATGACCAATGAGAAAGACCACTGTAAGTATAAAAGCAAAAAGTTACATCATTTAATAACAGTTCAGCTGTTTAATGAAGACCTACCTGAGGTTTTACTTGTTTTTAATAATGACCAAGGTTCATACATGTATTTTACATAATTATTTAATTGGCATGAATGCATACGATTTTGTATGACAACTACATGAAAACAATAATTCAATGAAAACAGAGAGTTACTGTACACATAACTGTGCATTGTGCTGCCATACATGTATGCCGGGATATTAAACATATTAAGGTGCACCTTAAATCTGGCAAATATTTTTTCACTAAATTGTAAAATTCATTAATAATTCATAAGGAGTAGATCCAATGCAAAGGTACTATTTAGGTCACATGAATGCTCTGTAAACCCCAATACAAATCAAGAGTAGAATTAACTTTTGATACAGATCTTTACTGATTAAAATGCAAAGCACAATGGAATCGAATAACAATACTTTGCATTCAATTTATTGTTTTCATTTCACAAGTACGATAAAACATTCGCGTCCGATCTGTATGGGCATTTACAATTGCTCGCCTATCGGCTCGCAATTGTAAATGCCCATACAGATCTCCCGCTCATATTTTATCTACTACATAAACCTTTGCACCAGTTCAAAACGAATTTAACCTTTTGCTTCTCCTTTTTACAAAAATAATTCTGACTACCGGTACTTATAGCATTAAAAAGTTACATACATATTTTTTTGGAATTTTACTTGTTCACAGTGCGGCTACTGTTACCGGGGTCACCCAGACAAAGTTAACCAATCACAAAGCAGAAGGGGGATGGGGCAAATCAGAAGTACTTCTCACTTATCGGTTGACACGATTGTGCCGTACCATGCTAAGAAGACTGCCTATTCCGGGGGAGTTTGCGGTCGCTTTCAGAAAAGTGCAGGTCTTGAAAAACTGTCTTCTTTTGCTATTCTTACAGAAATCGCTATTTTTATGTCTGTTTGCACACAAAATGGCGAACTTCTGGTTGACGACGAGTCCCAGGGGGGAATTGTCTTTCTCTGTGTACCCGGGGGTGGGGAATACACCACCAAATATGAAATAAAAATGGGGGGGATTGAACATGTAGAATTGAACCACGCATAAGCTTCATGGATTTCACTAGTGAACAAATTGAAATTTTATTGCTATTTGCTAAAAGTCCTAAAACCAAAAAAGTTGGAATCTTAGCTTTCACTGGTACCGCAGGTTATGCAGTACATCACATGTATTTATTTTCCAAATGGTACTACCAAAACTCCATTTCATGCCGTAGCGAAAACTTGAAATAGTCACGAGTGAACTCCGCCATGTACAGTCGAGACAAACGGGACGGTCGTTGTTTTGCCTGTTTCAAACTTTTCTTTCATAAACATCACTAATATTTACCTTCCATATATTGCTGTCACAACTACTCAAGTTCTAAAGGAATGCAATCGAAATTACTTGAAAACTCAGTGTCATAAGGCCAAAATTCGTATTGATCTGTTTTCGTGGCGAACGAACAAGTTGAAATTTCATTGTTCTGTACTCGACATTTCATCGGCTGAAGTTAAAAAATCTTTGTCTGGGTGACCCCGGTAACAGTAGCCGCACTGTAAACAACTAAATTCCAAAAAAATATATTTGAAAAATAAAATTCCGGTGTTCCGGGGTTTTCTGGTGTTCCGGTATTCTGGTGTTCCGTGTTCTGTGGTGTTCCGATGTTCCAGTGTTCCGGGTTTTAGTACATGCCGAAATGAAACCAACTGTTACAAAGGTCTATTTTACTTTGGGGTTAGGTGCACTTTAATTGCTCTGTAAATGACGGGTTAATACCACATAAACTTGGTAAGTTACAGTAGCTGTAACAGATTAAACAATTGACTGGAAGAAAAATCATATTCTTGTGAAACATCAATTGATCGGTGCAGTGCATTTTTACAGATAGAAAACCTCTGTGTAAATCTATTTAATTAAAACCGCTGTGTCATTTATTGTAACGTCCAATACAGCTGTCGGACAAAAATGATAAACAGTCGATAAACAGTAACGTTTGTTCAACTGAAGCTAGCTTTCACCACAGTATAAAACAGTTATAAAGAAAGAACCCACAGACCTACAAATGCAGAAATTGGGCCTTGGTGGTGAGTTTTTATGTCTGCTTAAAAATTAATATGCATGAAGTAATTTTCGTAGTAAATGTTGCTTTCTAAATTAAAAAAATGTAAGTTAAACTTCACGTAAAAAGAAGTTGAATGAATCGAACAAAAGATCGAAGTGTGACGATAGCTAACTTTGAAAACGATTAATAAATGCAAGCCACATTCTTATCGAAACTAAAACCTGCGTACGTGCTTGAGAATACAGCTAACATCAATACAGTATACTCACGAAAAAATTGCAACGCCCAAACCACAGCCATATTTTGCAAAATTGCCGTACCACAATGCGAACGTATTACACTTGAAACCTTCGAAATGTTTTCCCGTAGATCCGAAAAGGTTGCTTCACTATTTGCGGTAACCAAGCTGTACGGCTTTGGAAACAAGTCAATGATAAATACTCCTCAATATTCTAACGTACGAAAGGACGAAAATAGAAGTGATCGAATCGTGCGCTGAGTTGCCGCCCACTCATCAGACACCTGAGCTACCACTCCACAGGCACAGTTTGGATTGGACTCTAAGAGGGGCGGAGGGCCGGAATAACCGCAGAGGACAGCAGCTCTATTTTTGAGTTATTTTTTTCAAAAAAATAACTCTTAGTCGGCGTACCGACGTATGTTGCTATTCAGTGGATGGATGGGTGGATGGATGGGTGGACGAGCGATGTATTTCAAACCAATCAGAATTAGGATACTATCGATCGATATGAAATTGCCGCTTGTATGCATCGTTTAATTTTGTATCAATATTTGTTTCGGATTCAAGGGACGGCCATCTTTATTTTCGTATAAATTTGGCCTTATTGGGCGGTGTTGGCATGATGTCTCTATTTCCAGCACTCGGTGTTTATGTAGCTCTGGTGTACCACGTTGTGTGTGAGTTTTAAGCGGAAAACTGTTCGGAAATTTTCATGGTGGAGAAAAAGGTACGAGGATGTGAAGTTTTACATGCTGCGAGCAGTCTGTTTTGGCGGCTTTGGGTTGCTTTGAGGGATTGTTTTTCGATTGCGGTTAGTTGTGAATAAGAGCCGTGTTGAATTTTAAAATGTTTCTGACTGAAGTGTCGATAGCTTTAATTCTGGTTAAATTTGAAGTTGCGGATGTACGCAGCTTCCTATTTCTCGGAGATGAGTTGTTTGAAATCAGTAGAGCTGAGAGAACAGACATGATCAGAGACTTTGCTTCAGTACATAGTAGATGTCATATGGCATTTAAGAATTTGAAGTTAGGGAGGCCACATACTCAAGAACGCAGGGTACAGTAATTCCGGAGAAACAGCTTTCATCGCAGACGCACCAGCTCTGGTAAATATTTCACGAACCGTTGGTAATTAAATATGCAAAATCTTTCACCAGTATTTTCGGCACAAATTTCGTAACAACCAGAAAACAATGTACTAACTGTACTACGTTTAAAAAACCCTTTGGAAAGATATATTTAATTTGTTCCATTTGATCCGTTTATTGTCTTTCGATAAAATACTTTGGTGCGTGTTTAATAAATCACAAAATATGACGCTTTGTGTTGAAAATCAGCGATGCAGAAATACAAAGTATCATGTTTCAACATTTCGAAGAAAAACAAAAGTATCATATTACAAATAAACAAAAGTATCGTGTTACCGCTGTCAAGAAAAGGCTAGGAATCACGTTTGGTGTTGCATTCTGCACTGTCCTGGAGTCTCTGAGTTTTTCATTTTCAGGTAGAAATAGCTTTGTTAATTAGAATTGGCATTTAGTCACAACAAGCGGTAGGTGGATATGTCTTCACAACATTGTAATGCCGTGTAGTAATGGGTAGTGTTTATTAGGTAGAAATATATCGCACGAGTGGTTATTGCCTTTTTGAGTCAAAAAGGATCACATTTAATTAATCGAGATTGCAGAAAATTAGTATGTTTTTCAAAGAATCACTGCAGAAAGTCGTTTTGCAATATAACGCAAATGTTCGGTGTCTAATTAAATGATGTAAGTAACGTATTAAAGATCTCAGAGGGTTAAAAATTTAACGTTGGCTGCTATTAAATAGCTTTGCTTTCAATTGTTCTCAAGATTTTTATCATTAATTATTAATTGAATGGCCTTGCACCTTTTTTAAGGCTAATGAAAGTACCTAATGTTTTGTAGACAGTGGCAGTAAATCACGTTTATTTCAATTAGATGACTAATTGATCCTGAGTTTGCAGAAACGGTTTGGTGCAATGCGAAATTAACTTCCAAGCGCGTGCGGACGCTCATTGAGGCCTCAGTTATATGGTCTCGGGTACCCGAGACAACTTTACCGAGCGTTTATATGTCCCTGTCATCTAAGTTAAAGTTGCCCTGTTTGATTATTCATAACTCACCAGTTATCCTTCTTTCTTTGAATTTCCTTCGTTTATTCGATCACTGGAGGCCTTGTTGGGTTAAATTATATTTCTTTTGTGCATTTTTTTGCTTGAAAACCTGAAATCCGGACTGTACGGACACTCGCCACGTTCAGAGTTGTCCCGGGTAGCCGAGCCAAAGTGTTTGTATGAGGAAAAGTTGTCCCGCCTACCAGAGTTACCCAACCTGCTGAGACAACTCGCCTACCCGAGTTGTCTCGCCCCCAGAGACAACTCGGGTAGGATCATATAAACGGTTGGCGGAATTTTTCAACATTTTAGTGAAAACTTAGCTCGCCCAGGTGGGGGGGGGGGGGAGGGCCATATAAATGGGGCCTGAGTCGCTCATGTGTCGCGTGACGACAGCAGGTATAAAACACAGGTCACAGTTCGCACGTCACAGGTCTGAGTTTTTTCCTACCTCTGACTTGTGAAATGTGACCTGGGACCTACAACCTGTGTTTTGTACCTGCCGGCGTGACGAGCAAAATGTGAAGTAGCGTCCCTGGTTTTTCGCAAATCGGCGAAAAAGAGTCGGGAAGCGACGAAGACGAGCCACAAATTCTATAGACATATCACAACAGGAAGTTAGAAGAGTCAGTAACATTAATCAAACCGGATATATAGATTACTTCATAGAAAGTGCGACGTACGGATTTTTATTCACGAGTTGCAAAACTTTGGAAAACGAACGAGTGAGCGCAGCGAACGAGTGAGTTTTCCAAAGTTTTGCGACGAGTGAATAATAATCCGTACAAAGCACTTTCTATGCTGTAATTTGTTTATTATATATAACGAGTACTCAACCATTGTAAACTTAAAGCGATTTTTCTAGTCTATAATTAAAGAGTTAAACGCAGCGCAAGGAAAACAAAAGCTGCAAATGCATTCTGATTGCTTTCCAAGCGAGATCTCTTTTAAATAGAAAAGACAAATTACGGCGACGACAAGCTATCGTAAACAAGAACTTTATTTAAATAGCGGTATAAAACACACTGTGTTCATACTTTTTAAAAGAAAAGCTTTTCTATCGCATCGAGAAACGTCGCCATAAGTGAATCAACTACTGCGCGCAAATCAACTGGCGAATTTTTGAACAAAAGTTGTGATAACACAAGGAGTCGGTTCATTAAACAATAATTACGAAATCCATATTCAAAAGTGAAATATTTACTTTACCCTGGTGTTCCCAAGAGTGCTTGAATTTTCTTAGAACGTCCACGGCTGCGTTGTATCAAAGCTACAATGAAAGTCTTTCATTTCTTTGCTTTCCCTTATCGACATTTAGTTTGTCTTCGCTCCGCCTGGAGAATGATTTTAGCATTTCCATATCATAACTGTGTTCTCAAGGTTTTGCTTGGGGTGTTTCTGATGGCTTTCCTTTCCATAAGTTCTCAAAAGTACAAAATGTGAAGAAAGCTATACGCGAAGCTGATTGGACGTATCGCTTTTCTCACATGTGAAAATATAGCAGATATAGAATTCTATCTGCAAGGTTTATTACCTAAAATTGTCGCTATATATATAATGAAGAATTCTATCTGCAAGGTTTATTACCTAAAATTGTCGCTATATATATAATAAAATATGGTACCTCCTTACTTCAAAAATTAGTCAGCAGTCTACATGGAATTTTTAGCTGGAAATTACTTAAATTCTTTGGGTAAATGAAATGAAACAAAATAAAGTTGTAAAACAATTTCCTGGTACTGTGTTCTACCTTTCATCTTTAGTTTTCAAATTAATTTCTATGCAATTTGGCCAATTTTAGGCCAATAGATTCCGTGCCACACCTAACCTAACCTCTGGTCTACCTAGTAACATCATTCGCTGGTTGGTAGAGGTTTTTTTCGTCATGTATAGAAAATATGCATATTTTAAACTGGGAGCAATCAGAATTACGAGAGTGTGTTCGACTCCTAAACTTTCTTCAATTAGCTCCTTCAATTTCGTTTGCCGAAGTTCAACCCCAATTTTAATTATTGCTAAGATATAACTGCGATCGCGCGGCTGTCTGTGATTTAATTCTATACAGCTGTTATTAAAGGTTTTTTTTTATTTTTTTTATTCGTCCATTATATTTCTAGATTACAAAAGTTGGCATCTGCTACAATATATATTATCATATAATGGCTGGAGATCTTAGCAAGCTCTGCTGAGCTTTTCTAAGAAGATCCCCATGCGTTACAAACTGTATAAAAAATAACAAAATATAGCAGATGGATATAATTTTCTGATGTAGACATAAATATGGGTTATGCTATTTTTAAGAATTAACTATAATTAAGCTTAAGGATACATATGATTTTGCACATAAACTTTTGCTGATGTTTTAAATAGCCTATATGATTTTAATAGTTTTAGGTCCTTAGGTAATTTGTTCCAAATTTGGGCCCCCCTAAATTTTAAAGAAAATTTCCCATAATTTGTCCTTTTATAATCAATAAATATATTTGAGGCTGATCGAGTATTGTGACTATGGATCATTTCATTTAATTTAAAGTAATTAGTAAAATAACTTGGTAGATCATCACTAAAGTATGAATACATAAAGAGTGCCATCAAGTATATATTTAACTCATATATGTTAAGAATCTTTAACGATAGGAATAGTGGCCTAGATTTTTCTTTGTAATTTGCAAACGTCATAATTCTAACTATTTTTTTGTGTCATAAATAATGATTTAAGCCTGGTTGGATAAGTACTTGTCCATACGATGTTACAATATGTTAGATAAGGGTATACCATGGTGTCATAAATTGTCTGTAGAGTTTTTAGCGATAAGTAATGCCTTGCCTTGGCCATTATACCTGTCATTTTTGATATTTTAGTAGTAACTTGGTCAATGTGATATTTCCATGTGAACTCTTCATCTATGTATAAACCCAAAAATTTTGTACACTTTACTTGTTTAATATCTTGGTTGTTTAATGTAATTGTAACATTTTGATTTAATTTCTTCCGTCTGGATTTGAAAATTATAAAGTGTGTTTTCTTTATATTTAAAGAGAGTTTATTAGCAGAAAGCCAAGAAGTAATATTCATTAGCTCTCGGTTCATGGTTTCTTTAAGAGTAAATATATTTTTATGACTGAAAAATAGATTTGTGCCATCAGCAAAAAGAATAATTGATAACATCTCTGAGCACTTTGAAATATCATTCATGTATATGAGGAAAAGAAGTGGTCCCAAGACAGATCCCTGAGGCACACCACATTTGATTGTTAAGCTTTCTGATTGTTAAGAATCGAAAAATTGTAATTATTTAGCCGTTCAATGCTTAACTAGTTGCCTAGGTGATTTTTGCGAATTTACCGCTTATTTGTATCGCGGGCGCATTTTCACACGTGTAAGACGAAGGAAGACATGTTGATTGTGAGACTTCGCTGTTCATTCTAACGTGAAATTAAAAGGTAAAATCAATTGCTCTGTGTGACGACCCCTTTGGATATTGACCGTTCTGCCGATTGAGAACAATTGTGGTCCCTCGAGCCGGATAGTTTGGATTTAGCGACGACAGAGAGTGGATTTTGACCGAACAGACGAATGAACAGTAATGGCGGACACGAGTAAACCAGACCAAGACCTGACGAGTGAAGGACAAGACTTGCCGCCTTTGGCGAAAGAAAAACCACCTGAAAACGTTTTGATCGAACAGGAAAACGAAAGCGAGAAAGATGGGAGCGCAGTAAGTACCGCTAGTGGTAAAATTCAATCGTTACGTAGTAACAAGAAGTCAGCCAAGACTAGACTTACGAAAGCGAAGAATCAGTTGAGTGATCTACTGGGAAGTAACACAATAACTGGAACTTTGCCGAGTAAAAACGCTATTCGGAGAGCCATTAACAAAGTCAAAACGGAATCAAGTCTTATTGAGAAAATTGTTGCCAGTCTTAAAGAAGTTTATGCATTGAACGAAAATACAGAGGCAGATACAATTATTGAGTCACTTGACAAAGAGGCGGATGAGATAGCAGCGTCAGTTGACGAAGTCATTGAGGATGCGGAAAGACACGTACAAGAAAGACTAGACAAGGGAGAGGAAGAGTCAGTTTTGCTTTCAAACAAGTCACAGGCAAATGATGATAACGCCTCCTTAGCATCCTCATATGTAAGACAAAAGCAGTTGGAAGCAAAACAGGCCAGTGAACGCCTTGCTCAAGTAGAAGAAGAGCAGAAACAAAAAGAATTAGAGCTTGAAAGAATAACTGCCGAAGTTCAACTAGCTAAACAGCGGACTGAAGAAGCGAGAAAGATTGCTTCTCTGAATAAACTCAGAGCAGATGCAGCAAAGCGAGAGTCTGGCTTACCCAATAAGGATGGCACTTCACTGGGCATATCCCGTTCCCCTGATCTAGATTATGAAAAGAATGCATACGGACCTGGCCAGTACCATGGGAGACTGGTACAAAGGAGCTTACCTGTCAAGCTGAAAGGTGTCGATCTTCCTAAGTTCTCAGGAGAAGATAAAGCTGATTACGAGCCTTGGAGGGCTGCCTTTATGTCTATTGTTGATGGAATGGATATTCCCGTTGGTGAAAAAGTGTTACGTCTTCAAAGCAGTTTGACCGGAAAGGCCCTGACATTGGTGAAAGACCTAGGATACTCTATCAATGCCTACGAAAGAGCAAAGGAAAAACTCGAGAAGAAGTATGGAGGGGAGAGGCGTTTGCAAATTAAACACTTGACTGCTCTGCGTGGATGGCAAAAGGTTCGACCCCGAAACCTAGAAGATATGGAGAACTTTCAAGGTATACTGGAAAGAGTTTGGATAGCGCTGAAAGACTGTGGTCCAGGACAAGAACTTCAAGGGCACAATCTGAACCTTACAGCAAAAGAAAAGCTTTCAGAGGAGGATGTGCAGGCTTACAAGCATTGGCTTATCGATCATTCTCTGGAAGACAGCTTCGAGTCACTCATAGAATGGGTAGAGATCAGAGTGCAGATTATGGAAGAAGCGAGGGAAGAGACAAGTGGGTTCGGAAAACGAAAATCTGACGAGACAGAAGGGCGGAGAAATGGTTTTCGAAGTGACCGAGTTCGTGGCAGAACCTTCAACACAAAATCGAAGTCAAGAAGCTGTATTGTGGAGGCATGTAAGCAGAACCATCCTCCATGGGTTTGCAAAGCCTTCAAAGAGTTACCTGTTCCAAAGAGAAAGGAGCTGATTGGAACTGCCAAGCGTTGTTACCGTTGTCTAGCTGCTGGTCATCACAGCAAGGAATGCCCTAACACGAAGCGATGTGGAGTTGACGGATGCCTCAGTACTCATCATAGCAGCTATCTTCACGAAAATACTTCCCACCATCCGACGGACAGATCACAAGGCAACCTACATGTGGGCGCCTCGCCTTTCCGGCCAGACGAACAGGCGAATCCAGATTCTAGAACCCTGCAGACAACAGGAGCAAGCGTGAGTGACCCGGCACCTCGAGAGCAGACACACAATACTAGCCATGCTGAACATGTGTCTTTGATGATTCTCCCAGCTTTGATCAGTAATGGAAATAAAGGACTGAGGGTAAATGTCATGCTAGACCCATGCTCCACAAGTTCCTACATTTCTGAGGAGGCTGCTGAAGAGCTAGAGTTACATGGACATGAGTTGAATCTGACTATTGCAGGAACAGGAGGAGTAGAAGTCAAGACACGTTCACGCAGGGTTGAACTGACCGTGGCAAACCTAGATGGCACCTTTTCAAGTCCGTTGCAGGCCCATGCCCTTGACAACATTGCTGGCGATACTCCAGCTATTCGCTGGTCAGAACTGAAGGATAAGTGGCCCCACCTTCGCCAAGTGCCATTCCAAAGTGTATCAAAACGGCGTCAGATTGACATCATGATTGGCAGTGATCATCCAGTCTTTCATCATGTGTTGAAGGAAGCTTGCGGTGACCAACCAAATGACCCCATTGCGCGTTTAACAAATTTGGGCTGGGTGTGCTTTGGTCCTACATTGGTGGAAGAATTTCGACGTAACACTCATTCCCACTTCACACGCACGTACCGCAGCAGCCAAGTCAACAAGCCACCGCCTCCTGATGACATTCTGCGTGCATTTTGGGAACTCGAATCCCTGGGGATCATGGACAAGTCTGAACAACGGATGACAGCAGAAGAGAGGGCGGCAGTTGCTCAAGTATCTGAGACACTGGAGGTCAAAAATGGGCGATACAAAATTGGAATCCCCTGGAAAGAAGGCGAACCAAAGTTCACTAACAATTATGATTTTGCTATTGTGCGACTCAAAAGCCAGGAGAAGTCCCTCAAGCGTAAATGCCCAGAGGTCATGGAAGCCTACAACAAGATCTTTCAAGACTACGAGAAAAAGGACTACATTCGCCAAGTACCCCAATCTGAAGTTGAAAAGCGATGGTTTCTGCCCCACTTTCCAGTGGTCAAAGAAGACAGAGTTACGACAAAAGTTCGCGTGGTCTTTGATGCTGCGGCGAAGCATGATGGAAAGAGCTTGAATGACGCCATACGGCCGGGGCCAAAGCTTCAAAGAGACTTGGTTGATGTGTTGACACGTTTTCGTCGTGCACCCGTAGCCCTGTCAGCTGACATTTCTGAGATGTTCTTGCAAGTTGAACTGCAAGAGAAAGACCGTCCATATCACCGGTTCCTGTGGCGTGACTTCGACACTTCAAGAGAGCCTGACGTGTATGAGTTTCAGCGACTATTGTTTGGAAACACTGCTTCGCCATTTTGTTCCCAGTATGTTCTTCAGACCCATGCCAAGACACACGCTTCAGACTTTCCTCAAGCAGCAAGCACCGTTGAAGATTCAATGTATGTGGATGATGTACTAGACTCCTGTGAGACAGTTGAGAGTGCTCAACACCTGCGACGCCAGCTGTCTACCCTTTTGGCCATGGCAGGCTTCAAGTTAAGGAAGTGGTCCTCCAATGAACCAGTTGTAATTGAAGACGTCCCGAAGGAAGACCGGCTACCTGCCATAGACTTAGACAAAGATATCTTGCCAAAGACCAAGACTCTTGGAGTCATGTGGGAAGCTGAAAGAGATGTCTTTACCTTCCAAGTGCAACAGCCACTTATTAACAACAAAGCACAGACCAAGCGAAACGTACTGAGCGCTATAGCCAGCCTGTTTGACCCGCTTCAGTTCTTGGCACCATTCACCGTGAGAGCAAAGGTCCTTATGCAGGAGATATGGATGGCTGGTGTTGATTGGGATGACGAATTACCCGAGAACTTAAAAATCAAGTGGGAGAAGTGGGTATCAGAACTCCCACAACTGTCAAATGTTGGTATCCCTCGTTGTCTGCGTCGAGCATACCCAGAGAACATCGAGCTACACCTATTTTCAGATGCTTCTAATGACGCTTTCGCATCAGTTGCCTATTTAGTCTGTCGGTACCAGGATAGCAGTCCGTCGTCACGCCTTATCGCATCAAAGTGTCGTGTGTCACCAGTGAAGGCAATGACAATTCCCCGGCTAGAGCTTATGGGTGCCATCCTTTCAAGTCGACTGGCCCAGAATATCCTGAAAGTAATCTCCGTGGATAGAACCATCTTCTGGACTGACTCAGAGAATGTGTGGTACTGGGTCCGCAATCAAAGCCGTGAGTTCAAACCATTTGTTGCCAACCGAATTGGTGAAATACAGCGAACGTCAAGTCCTGAGCAGTGGCGACACGTACCAGGAACAGTAAACCCAGCAGACCTGCCAACAAGGGGGCTTTCTGCCATGGCCTTAGCCGAGAGTGAAGTTTGGATGGAAGGACCAGCCTTCCTTAAAGATGATGAGTCAACGTGGCCAGCAGCACCACCCCCCAGAGACAACACTAAGAAGAATGAAGACTGTGAAAGACGAACGACATCCAGAACACACGTGACCAACAGCCATGCCAGTGTGATTGTAGCGACCGCTTTTGGGTGAAGGCGGCGCGAGGACAACATGCGTTGCAAAGGTTCTGAATAGTTCACTCCACAATGACCAAAACGTCTAACAAGATCCGTGGTTCCGTTTAATGCTGGTTCACAAGATGTTAACGGACCGAAGGAACCGTCAAAGACTGTAATGGCTATTACAACATGCTTCGTGCGAAGCCTAAAACGAACTACGTCGGGCGACGTTGCGAAAAACAAACTGCTCCCTCGTGGAGCTTACAAAATCTAAGATCCCGGATGTGCGTGACCGGGTCACGTGTAAACAAAACGACTGGGAAGGCGTTACATGGCTCCCCCATACATTGCAAAATGTATGACTTAACAATAAAATAAATGTCAAAATAAACTTAGTGTTTTTAGTGTTCATGAGGGTAATTCTTTCTGCTTGCTCCCCGACGGGGTCGTACTCCGGTCTCTCTACGTTTCCTTCTGTAACTTGCATCAGTCATCTCTTCCTTCCTTCGGACGATGAACGAGGATTAGCTTGTGTACGGGTCTATCCAGAAGCTTCTTATTTCCGGATTCAGTGTAGAAGAGGGAGACCTTGCGAACGAGTCCGTCATCACTGGGGTAGACTTGGGTGACTCTGGCGAGGGGCCATTTATTCCTTGGGGAAGAATCTTCGCAAATCAGAACAATATCATCAACTTGGATGTTTGGGACGGTCTTGTTCCACTTCTGACGCTTTTGCTGCTGCAGACAATATTCTCTTTGCCATCGGAGCCAGAATTGGTCAGCCAAGAATTGAACTCTGCGCCATCTTTTTCTGGTGTACAGATCTGGTCGAGAGAAGTTGCCAGGCGGGGGTAGAACTGCTTTTGTCTTGAGAGTGAGCAAATGATTTGGTGTAATCGGCTCAGGTGCTTGTGGATCTGACAAGTTGTCGGTGGTCAGCGGGCGGCTGTTCACGAGGTTTTCGGCTTCAGTGAAGAGAGTACGCAATCCTTCGTCATCTAGCTGGGTTGAGTGGTCTTCAAGGAGGCCAGATAGAGAGGAGCGTACGGTTCGTATCATACGCTCCCACACACCTCCCATGTGTGAGGAACTGGGAAAATTCATCTTGAACTCGATGAAGTCGCATTCTTGTGTTAATAGAAAGTTCTTCACTGCGTCAGTGTTCACCTCTGCATTGAGCTCGTTTCTTCCTCCTATGAAGTTGCTCCCTTGATCTGATCTTAGTTGGCGCACTTTGCCTCTTCTGTTGATGAATCTTCTGAGCGCGTTGATGAATGAACTTGTTTCCATAGTGTTCAAGGTTTCAAGATGTATCGCACGAGATGAGAGGCATGTGAAGACGATGCCCCAACGTTTCAACTCTTTTCGGCCTTCTTTAATATACCACGGGCCGAAAACGTCCATACCCGTGTAGGTAAAGGGCGGGGCTTGTGACACACGCGCATCAGGAAGATTTGCCATCTTTTGGACTTGTGCATGCCCGCGTAATTTGTGGCAAATGGCACAGCTTGACAGGAGTTGGGAGACAACGGATCGACCGTTCACAATCCAATAACCGGCTTGTCTGATGGAGTTGTGGGTCATCCCATAACCTGGGTGGTGTTCTTTGCTGTGAAAGTGTCGGATGAGGAGATTCGTCACGTGACTCTTCTTTGGAATTATGACCGGATGTTTTATGTCATAATCCAATTCGGCTTTCAGGAGTCGTCCGCCAATTCTGAGGATTCCTTTGCTGTCTAAGAAGGGGTCAAGTTTGTAAAGTGAGCTTGTCTTCTTAATCGCTTCATTCCTGGTGTGAGCACTGTGGCGATCCTGGAACATACCATCTTGGTGGTTGAGACTTTGAAGGATTTGGATCTCCTTGCCGAAGTGCTCGAACTGAACTGACTTGAGAATTACTTCTTCTGCTAAGCGTAATTCATCGACTGTAAGGGGGCCGGTGATGGGCCTTGTGATAAACTGCTTATTAGGCCGTTTCTGCTCTATTATTCTCTGTAACCGCACAATGCTCCTCTTTAGGCGAATTAGAGAAGACCAATGGCGAAAGCGTTCTGGCTCTAGAAAACTAGGAAAGCTCTCCTTCTCTTCACTCTCAGTTTCTTCATGGCTTGAAATGCAGACGGTAGACTTAGGTTTCTTGACTTCGACATCTTCTTCATGTTGTAGATCTGCAACTTGGTCTAAGCTGATCACCGGTACTTCGCTTTCCCATAGGAAATCAGGGCCATTGAACCATAGTTCATGTTCAGAAAGTTCTTTGGTGGTGGCACCTCTTGACGCGATATCAGCTGGGTTGTTCGGACTGCTGACGTGATGCCACTGCTCTGGGTTTGATCTGTCACGGATGTGTTGGACACGATTTCCGACATATGTATGGAAGCGTCTTGCGTCATTTCGGATGTACCCTAGAACGACGTAAGAGTCTGTGTAAAACACTTTCACCGGGTCACTGTAGTTAAGCTCTTGGCTGAGCATGGAGGCTACATTGGTAGCAATCACGGTGGCGGTCAGTTCGAGGCGAGGAGTTGACATAGGCTTTAGTGGCGCGACTCTAGCTTTACCCATCAGGAAGCTGACATGTACTTGGCCCGAACTGTTTACAAGACGTAGGTAGGTTACTTGGCCGAGGCCTGTGTTGCTGGCATCGGAGAAGCTGTGTAACTCAACGGCAACTGGTTCGCCGAAATCAGGTGGCTTGAGACACCTTGCTATCTTGATTGTCTCCACAAGAGGTAATTCAGCTCTCCATTTTTCCCATTGTGAACGGATGTGGGCAGGAACTGGATCATCCCAGTCGATGCCTTCGCGGCACAGTTCTTGTAGTAACTGTTTTCCGACTAAGATGACGGGTGCAATGATACCAAGCGGATCATAAACCGAACTCACAGTTGACAGAATTCCGCGACGGGTGAGAGGTTTGTCCTTGAGCTCGATTCGAAATCCAATGGTATCAGACTGGATGCACCAATAGGTACCTAAGGATCGCTGGACTGGCAAGACATCGTGACGCAGATCGAGGTCCTTCAAGTCCTTGGAACGATCTTCAGCGGGTAAGGCTTCCAGCACGGTCTCACTGTTGCTGGCAAACTTGTGCAGGCGTAGGTTGACTGCTGCGCACATGGCTTGTGTATTCTTGATGACACAGATTGCTTTAGCTGGTGTGGCGAACGACTTCAACCCATCATCTACGTAGAAGTCGTTCTTCAAGAAATCTGCAGCCTCATTGCCAAACTGTTCTCTGCCGGCTTCTGCTGTCGCCCTGAGACCGAAATTAGCAACTCCTGGGGAGGAAACAGCTCCAAAAAGGTGGACGTTCATGCTGTACTCTACGATTTGACTCTCTTAACCACAGAAATCTTAAAAGGTTTCTGTGTTCCGGGCTGACGTGAAAACTATGGAACATCTGCTCAATGTCACATGTCACTGCAGTCTCTTCTTTTCGAAACCGTGAGAGCACACCAACGAGGGCATTCATCATGTCGGGGCCCTGCAGTAGATGTTTGTTGAGAGATTCATTCTGGAAGATGGCGCTGCAGTCGAAAACTATACGAATTTGATCTGGTTTCTTGGGGTGATAAATGTCAAAATGAGGCAAGTACCACACCTTTCCTGCAGCGGTCTTCAATTGATCTGGTGGCACGAGACTGGCGTGGTTCTTGTCAAACATTTTCTTCATGAACTCAGTATACTGCTTCAATACTTTGTCATTCTTGTGGAGTTTTCTCTTTATGCCTAGTAGCCTGTTCAGACATTGTTCACGGTTGTTCGGCAGACTCAAGTTGTCCGTCTTTAGTGGTAATGGCATTTCCCAGTTGCCCAGTTCATTTGCGTGGATGCCTGTGGCAAGAAGGTCATTGAAACGTCTGTCCTCGACAGACTCAGTGTTCTCGGTGCCTCGGATGGTTCGGCTATGATGCAGTTCACTGTAATCCAATTGCATCATGTCTCTTATCTGTTGGGGTGTAGTGACATCCTTAGATTGATGTTTGGAAGCGAAAGAGACTACGGCTTCTTCTCTGGAACTGTTGCTCGTTGGAACGTTGAAGAGGTTGTGAGAATCTTCTCGTTGTACAGTGATGCGGTTAACTGTTGCACAAGCCGTACTGTCTTGTTGGTTGTCTAGACAAACTGGACCAATGATTGTCCAACCAAACTTGTACTTTTCAGCCCATGGCTCATTGTCTCTGCCGTATATAACGTGTAACGGCTGAAAGGCAGATGGCATGTTACGACCGATTAACAATCCTATCTCTACTCCGGGATGGTAGTGGATGTGGTGGGCGATCTCTTTAAGGTGTGGCCAGAGTTGGGCAATGTCAGGCGTGGCGATGTCCTGATGGCTAGCTGGAATTTTCTCTTGTGAGTAGGCAAACGGAATCTTAATAGAATTGTGTCGACTGTCTGTGTCCTTGATGTGCAATCCGTTTACTTTCTGAGTACGAACAGTGTTCACGCCTGCAATCGTACTGGCCTTTGACCTGCAACTGATCGAGAAGGGTCTCTGTGATGAAGACATCTGTTGACTGGTCGTCCAGAACTGCATAGGTCGGCACCTTTGCTGAAGGGTTGTCTTGATGGAAGACTTCGACGAGAACTATTCGAGCGCATGAACGAGCAGAATGACTTTGATTGCAGACTCTTGAGCAAGCAGACCTGGCTTCACTGGCATTAATAACTTTGTGCCTGGATGGGTCATGCAGTACAGTGGCGTGTTTCTGTCGGCAAACCTTGCAATCTAGCCTGTCTTGTTTGCAGTCTTTGGCAACATGTTTGTTGGAATTAACACACTTGAGACAGACTTTGTTTTTCATTAGAAAATCTCTGCGTTCTTCGTATCCTAATTTCTGAA
This sequence comes from Blastomussa wellsi, assembly GCA_947652115.1. Classification (NCBI taxonomy): domain Eukaryota; kingdom Metazoa; phylum Cnidaria; class Anthozoa; order Scleractinia; family Plerogyridae; genus Blastomussa; species Blastomussa wellsi. The sequence continues at coordinate 7,777,293 of OX393568.1, read as the reverse complement.
ACTGTTCACAATCGTTCATGCTATGGGACTTCATCTTGTGATAGAAGCAATATGTGTTAGCTGTAGTAGCTTTGGTAGTGTCCGGTTGCTGAGCATGGGTTGAAAGCACATTGGAGGCTTCACTCGGTTCTTCGTGATTGGCATTTGTCTCGCCATTGTTACTAGGTGGTGAAGTGGAGGTCAGATTAACAGCTGGAGGACGCAGGCGCGGTTGGCGGTTCAAAGGTTTGAAACGGTCAGACTGTGATGTACCACTTGAACCTGAGGCTTGAACAATTTGGGGTATGTTGACACGCTCAGCGTGGTAACGCACTTCTTGAGCAAAGTCTGCAAATGAAGGGAATGTGTCCTTGCCTTCTTTCTTCTGAAGTTTCAGCACTTTATCAGACCATTTGGGCTTGAACCACGATGGCAGCTTTTCGACAAGACTTTGAATCTGTGACGGGTAATTAAGTACTTGGAGACTCGGAATGTGTTCACTTGCAATCTTCACTTGTTGAAGAAAGTCACTGAATTCTTCTAAGGCTGCTGCGTCGTTCGGTCCCACCTTTGGCCAGGTTGTTAGTTTCTTCTGAAAACTGGTACTGATTATCGCTGGGTGGCCAAAACGTTCCTTTAGGATAGTGCGGGCTTGTTGATACGCACCTTCAGGGTTCTGCACTAAGTACTGAAGCTGCTCTACCACTTTCTTGGCCTTGCCATCCAAATACTGGTACAAGAAGTGTAGTTTCTGTTGGGCTGTCACTGGTGCTGAATCAATCAGACTATCAAAGGAACTCTCCCACAGGAAGAATTTAGTCTTGTCAGTCTCATCACCCTTAAAAACATCTGGTGTGGCTTGAGGAAGGCGTTGAAGCTGACTGATCTTGGCTAAGGTGTCAGTTAGTTGCACTGAATAATCTTGAGGTGCAGGGGAGAAGCCTATATATGGCGATGGTACAAACGCTGGAGAATTTCCGCAAAATCCTCTTGGAGGTGTAAGTCCAATTTGGGACATAGTACACGTAGGCAATGTGTAAATAGGAGGAGTTTGTCCTCCTAAGCTGAAGGTGGTTGCGGTGGTAGAGTGTAAGATTCGATCGGTTGATCCTCGAGGGTCTTGATTCAAAGATACAGGTGCAACGTTAGACGGTGTAGACGATGACGTCACTGTCACTTTAGTCACTGGTGTTGATCTAGTGCCAAAGGGTGTTGAAGCTGGTGTATCTGCTGTAGATGATGGTGTCACAGTCACTTTAGATACTGGTGTTGTTCCAGTACTAAAGGGTGTTGAAGCTGGTGTATCTGCTGTAGATGATGGTGTCACAGTCACTTTAGATACTGGTGTTGTTCCAGTACTAAAGGGTGTCCAAGCTGGTGTATCTGCTGTAGATGATGGTGTCACAGTCACTTTAGATACTGGTGTTGTTCCAGTACTAGAGGGTGTCCAGGCTGGTGTATCTGCTGTAGATGTATGTTCGTCAGTATTATTAGCGGCAAGATAGGTGGAAATTGGATCATGGGTTTCAGTTGGCAGTGCAGGCGACTGCAGACAGCTTTCTTCTTGCATTGCTTTTTGGTAGACTTGCTCTTGTGCAATGACTTCTCCAAGTTCCTTTTGTATTTTCAACTGTTCCAACTTCTGTTCTTGTTCGGCAATAACTGCTGAAAACTTCAACGTTTCTTCTAGGGCTGCTCTCTTAGCTCGAAATTCAAGCAGGGTCTCCTTGCAAGAACTTCTACTAGATCCCGACCTTTTTGAGGCACGTGAACGGTGAGATATTTGAGATCTGATAGAGGTTGCATCATCTTGTAATTTGTCAATTTCATTCACGGCTGTATCATGAACTGCTTTCCATGTGTCGAGCAGATAGGTTTGTTTACTTGTGGCCTGATGAGTTTCATCTGGATCATCTGTTAGCTCTATCCATTGGTCAAAACTTTGTAAGACAATGTCTAACTCCTTGATCAAAGCTGAAATATCTTCCTTAATTTCCTTTGGATCTTTACCGAAGAGGATTTGCTCTTTAAAAGTGTCTAATTTAGAGCGAAACTGACGCTCGTTAGCTATCGCAGCACTTCTCTTCAAGCCACAATTGTATTCTCGCCCTTTGGCCGTGAGGGTCCTGGGCCTAGTGTTACTCGAATTGTCAACAATGTCTGCATTACTAATCGATGAAATTTCCACTATTTTTGGACGTAAAGACACACTTTCCGGCAAAATAACAGATGAACTAACCTCAGTCTCTGTTAAGTCGACGATTTCTTCATGCGCTGGACTTGAGACGTGTTTTTTCGCGCTTTTCTCGATGAGAAATTCCTCTGGTTTCGACATGAAGGTTAGCCCAAGTCCGGTATCCTCGTGTTTATCGTCGAATTGTCCTGAATCCATGGTAAAGTTCCTTGACGTAGATACAAGTCTCCAGAGTTCCTTAGATTAAACAGAAGTCTTTAAAGTTCCTTGAGGTAATACGAGTCTTTGACTGTAGCGACCGCTTTTGGGTGAAGGCGGCGCGAGGACAACATGCGTTGCAAAGGTTCTGAATAGTTCACTCCACAATGACCAAAACGTCTAACAAGATCCGTGGTTCCGTTTAATGCTGGTTCACAAGATGTTAACGGACCGAAGGGACCGTCAAAGACTGTAATGGCTATTACAACATGCTTCGTGCGAAGCCTAAAACGAACTACGTCGGGCGACGTTGCGAAAAACAAACTGCTCCCTCGTGGAGCGTACAAAATCTAAGATCCCGGATGTGCGTGACCGGGTCACGTGTAAACAAAACGACTGGGAAGGCGTTACAGTGATCATTGACCCAAACAGATTCTCAAGCCTCAAGCGTCTAGTTCATGTGACAGGATGGGTTCAGCGATTCCTGACCAACTGCAGACTTCCAATGAATTTACGAAGAAAGGATCGAATCCTTCTGCCAACCGAGATATCAGAAGCAGAGACGTTCTGGATTAAGCAAGCTCAAGCCCAAGCCTTCCCTGATGGGGAAAACGAGGGTTCGCTGACTCAACTGAACCCTAAGAGTGATGGTGATAGGTTACTTCGAATGGATGGACGCTTGCGTTTTGCAGAGGAGCTTCCATATGACACAAGGCACCCTATCCTACTTCCAAAGGACCACCCTGTAACAAGACTAGTAATCGCTGACGCCCATGAAAGACTCGGTCATGGGGCTGGAGTAGAGCAAGTTCTAACTGAGTTAAGAAGCCGCTTCTGGATTGTAAAAGGAAGGCGCATGGTACGAAACGTAACCGAGGCTTGTGCTGAATGTAGACGTCGTTTCACCATGAAGATAGGCCATCAGATGATGGCCCCCTTACCCAAATCGAGATTGCAGTCCTCACTAAGGGCATTTGAAAAAGTTGGTGTCGATTATGGAGGCCCATTCTTGACGAAGCAAGGACGTGGTAGGACAAGAGCCAAACGTTACCTGTGTCTTTTCACTTGCCTTACAACCCGAGCTGTGCATTTGGAAATGTCCTACTCATTAGACACTGACTCGTTTATTAACGCATTTACCCGGATGACGTCAAGGAGGGGGACACCAACCTATGTTATCTCTAACAATGGAACCAACTTCGTTGGAGCAGAGCGCGAACTTCGAGAGTTGGTGGAGGCCCTTGACACCGACAGAATTGCGCAAGAAACCAGCAAATATCACCCAATTGACTGGAAGTTTAACCCTCCGTGTGCCCCCCATTTTGGTGGTGTATTTGAAGCATTGATCAAGAGTGCGAAGAAAGCAATCAAAGCTATCCTTGGAGACGCAGATGTTACCGACGAAGAGCTTCACACAGCAATCTGTGGTGCGGAACGATTGTTGAATTCCAGACCAATTACTTATGTCAGCTCAGATCCCAATGACCCTTCGCCGCTTACTCCACGCCATTTTCTTGTTGGAGAGATTGGAGGACCGTTTGCCCCTGAGGCACTTGACCACGAGCAGACCTACAACCCCAAGAAACGTTGGCACCGTGTGCAGCAACTTCTAGGACAGTTCTGGAAACGTTGGAGAAAGGAGTTCCTGCCCAAACTTAATGCCAGGAAGAAATGGTTTCATCCAAGACACAACTTGAAGGAAGGTGATGTTGTACTGATTGTAGAGCCAAACGCCAGCAGAGGAGAGTGGCCTCTCGGCCGTGTGATTGAAGCCTACCCTGGTGATGATGGTCTAGTGAGAGTTGTAAAAGTCAAGGCAAAGAACAAGGAATACTTGCGTCCTGTCCATCGCCTGTGTCCACTGGAGTATGTAGAAGACAATGCTGAGGAATGAGAGTCATTGAACGTTCGACTGTGATACCGGAACTGTGGCTGATCGTGAAAGTGACAGTCGTTGATGTTTTGTTACCTAGAACTTTGATTGAAACATTGATTAGATAAGATGATTTGAACTTTGATCGTTATTGAGAAACAGTCTGACAGTGGTCATACTTCTCCGTGGACTTAAGATTTTTATGCATGTTATTAGTCAGCGAATGCATCAATTGCATTCGGGAGGGGGATATTAAGAATCGAAAAATTGTAATTATTTAGCCGTTCAATGCTTAACTAGTTGCCTAGGTGATTTTTGCGAATTTACCGCTTATTTGTATCGCGGGCGCATTTTCACACGTGTAAGACGAAGGAAGACATGTTGATTGTGAGACTTCGCTGTTCATTCTAACGTGAAATTAAAAGGTAAAATCAATTGCTCTGTGTGACGACCCCTTTGGATATTGACCGTTCTGCCGATTGAGAACACTGATTTTTCTGATTTATATTTAATTATCTGTTTTCTGTTTGTTAGGTAGTTCTGAAACCACTCAAGGGCAATTCCCCTTATTCCATAATGTTCAAGTTTTTTTAGCAATATTTCATGGTTTACTGTGTCAAATGCCTTAGCAAGGTCTAAAAATACTCCAATTGTGTATTCATTGTTATCTATTGCCTGTAGTATCTTAGTCACAAGCTCTATAGTTGCTAAGTTTGTTGAATGTTTTTTTCGAAAACCATATTGACTTTGAAACATGTTGTGTTTGTCCAAATATTTCACTACTCTTTTATACATAATTTTTTCTAAAATTTTACTGAAACAAGGAAGAACAGAGATTGGTCTATAATTTGAAAATTCCTTCTTATTATTTGCTTTAAATACTGGTGTAACAATTGCTATCTTAAGGTCAATTGGGATAACTCCAGTGAGAAGAGATTGATTATAAATGTGTGTTAATGGTTTTACGATTTGTTTGGAGATTTCCTTTACAAGTTTGGGTGGTATTTCATCATGACCACATGATTTATTACCATTTAAATTACTAATTTCAATTTCTATTTCTTTCTCCATGATTGCATCTAAAAAGATAGAGTTTACAGATCTCTCTCCTAAAAAAGTTGTGAAGTTAGTATTATTGTTTTGAATTTTTTCAGCCAGCTTGGGTCCTACATTTATGAAGTATTCATTAAATTTATTGCTTATTTCAGCTGGATCAGATATCAAAGTTTCATTTTCTTCAAAGTAATCTGGTAATTCCATTTTAACTTTGTTTTTGTTTATGACTTCTTTTATTAGTTTCCAAGAGTATTTTAGGTTCCCTTTGTGTTCGTTAAACTCTTTGTTGTAATAATATTTTTTAGCTGCATTCTTTATTTTGTTGAACCTATTTCTGTATGTCTTATAAATTAATTCATTTCTTTCATTCGGATTTTTGATGAATTTTTTATATAATTTATTTTTGGTTTTTCTTGATTTGAGAATACCCTTTGTTACCCATGGTATATTTTGATTTTTTTCCAAAGGTTGTCGGCGGTAAAAGTTCACAGGACAACAGAAAGGTATTGTCGGTTTCTCACGGTTTCTCCAAGCATTTCAGGGCCATCTGAGAAGAAGAAAGTTTCTTGGTTCAGGCTTAGCAGGCTTATCTTTTATTCTTTACTTATTCTAGATATCAAACTATGGAGTTCAGTGAAGTGTTTTCCGTCGACCGTGCAATAATTACCTGGAGGGGGCTGGGGGACTGGGAAATGGGTGAAATATGCCCCCAAACCAAGTCATACCCCACTCTCATTAAGCTAAAATTAGTTTCAACCCCCGCCCCCCCAAATAACGATAATATTCAGGCTAACCCCCCCTTGAATAAACGTCTCCCATTGATTCCCACATACCAGTCTAACTCAGTGTATAAAAGCAGCTCTTTCGCGAACTTGGTAGCAAACCAGCTCACAGCCACTTGAGCACAGTCAAAAAGCAACTGACGAAGGAAGCCATTTTAGTTTCCGAAACCGGTATTGCATCACAAAATTACTGAGAATAACAGACTCGGTCAAATACATTCTCCAATTGTCGCTCACGTGAAGGACAAGCCTTTTAAAGACCTTTTGGTCAGAGCTAAAAGTCCTTCGCACATTTAACAACCGAACTTTGGAGTTATAAACTGTAAGGGTCAAGTGACAGCAACACAAAAACTTTGACCTAAACCTTACACTACCACTGTTTGAACTATACTTCTCAAACTCATTAATAATTCATCACGTTAAAACAAAGGAAATCAGAACCGTAACCGTGGTTTGGAAATGTGATCTTAATTAGCATAGATTTTTACGATTTTATTTCTTCGTTTTCACCGTAGTTTTAGTTTCGATTGAGAAGATAGATCAAACACTCGAGACAGTGTTTCATCGGCTATCCAAACACCTCGAAGTTCATTAAAAATACTCCGCTGCGCGTCGTATTTTCAACTCTCTTCTCGGTGTTTGGATATCCCGATGAAACACTGTCTCTCGTGTTTGATCTATTACTCCAACACCCAAGCTTTATTGAACCTTTAAAGTTCAGACCTAGCTACTATCTTGTTGTTACAGAGTTTACTGAAACACTTTTCAGTACTTTGACAATTGCAAAACAAACCTGTTCAAACTGACGCGAAGCTCTTTCTTGGATCCAAATTTGCATACAATACTATTTGGTTTTATCAACTGGGTTGATAATGTCAATTGGCCACCAAGGAAGGAATCAAGGAATTGTGCGTCGTGTGTTTTTATATACAGAAAGATGGAGCTTCGCTATTGGCTGGTGCCTGGTAACGTGAAAACTTGGGAATAAATTAGTTGAATGAAAAGCGTTCGTTGATACCGTGAGGATTAAGAGTGCCAATTTGAAAAATAAATTTTTGTTCTAGAGTTTTACGGCTTTCCGTGTTTCCTTGGTGAAGGGAAAGGCCGCAGACTGCCATATGTTGCTTAGAATGATTTGGGAGATTGAAGTGTCTCGCGACCGGTTTCGATGCATTTTTGTCGTCTTTCTCTAGGTCACGAAGGTGTTCTCGGAATCGGTCACCAAGTCGTCTCCCTGTTTCGCCGATGTATAACTTTTTGCAGAGAGTGCAAGTTATACTTTAGATGGCATTGGCTGAGGTACAGGTGAAATGATTAGTGATTTTGATAGATCGCTTGGGTCCCGATATTTTGTCAACGTTGTTAATGAAAGGGCATGTTTTGCATCGTGCGCGAGCGATGTGCAATTTCTTCGACAAACGCGGCTATCCTGCTTCTGTTGTTCAAGCGGGCCATCATCGCGCCCAGCAAATTGATCGACAGTCAGCACAACAAACGTCACAGAGAGAAAACAACGATAGAATTCCATTCACCCTCACATTTCACCCTCACAACCACGCAGTTAAATCCATCATTCTCAAAAACTTTAAATTACTTCAAAATGATCCCGACACTGGTAGAATCTTTTCGCAACCGCCATTAATTTCATTTAAACACGACAAAAACACAGGTAACTTTTTAGTCAGAAGTGCATTCCAAACTATAGTGATCAACCCGGAACTTTTAAATGCGCTCATATCCTCCAATTGTCGCTCACATGAAGTACAAGCCTTTTAAAGACCTTTTGGTCAGAGCCAAAAGTCCTTCGCACATTTAACAACCGAACTTTGGAGTTATAAACGGTAAGGGTCAAGTGTCAGCAACACAAAAACCTTGAATAAACGTCTCCCATTGATTCCCACATACGTAGTTTACTTGATTGATTTCTTCTTCCGGTACAAACATCAATTTAATCCTACTAATCATTTCCTGTTTTATTAAATCCATCCCAGTGCAAATACTGTTTTAACATATATAACAGAGACATTCCTTTCCTACTACACGACAGATAGGAAAACAACAGTTCATAGATCAGAACACCTTAGAGTTGATAGAATTCCACTGTTAGTATTTACTCTAATAACTCTCCCACTACTTTTCAAGTTTGCAAAAAGGAATGAAGGAATGCCCCCCCCCCCATGGATGTATTAAATTTTACACACAATCCCCCTCTCTCTTATTGTCATTTTCTCCTATGTCCCTTCTCTAATTTTCCAACACCCCCTTCCAGGCAATTATTGCACAGTCCCTAGTTTCAGCCTTGGCTGGATGCAGAATGAATATTTGTCATCGCGGCTTGAAAGCAGGCACATATGGCTTTAGGCCTAGAACTAGTGAGACTATATTTGGCAAACGCTTTTAAATGTCATCTTTCCAAATGGCCTTTATCAATTACAAGCTTATCAATGTCAAGCTATTAGTGATAACACCTCTTCTCGTGTGCACCTTAATATACAAAAAAATTCTTTAAAAAGAAAACGCGGAAACGGAAGCCTGAGAGACTGAAAACCCAGCGCTAGAGTAGTAATCTGCCATCGGCAAGGGTCTTCAGTTTTCATCAAAGGGACGGAGAACTTGTCTGATTGGTACATTAATTCAGACAGTCGGCGATATCTTTGCTATACTCCCAGTGGTCCCCAGTCACTCAGTCTAGAGCCACCGGAAATTAGAGCCTCAAATTCAGCCGTTTTGGGACAAGCCGTGGGTGATGCTCCATATGTCAAGTCAATAGGGACCTTCAGATCGGAGTACGAGATCGAGTACGAGTACGATTTTCGAATTTCAATCCAGTTACGGTCCCAGAAGCCTCACTCTTTCCAGTTGCTGGCCAGTTGAAAAGGAGACTGTCGGTGCAAGACTGCTGTAAAATGTGAAAGCATTGGGGCATGAGAACTTAGTTTGAAATCTAGAAAAGTCGTACTTGTACTCAACCTCGTACTCGCACTCCGATCTGAAGGTCCATAATATATGCACTACTGTGTCGTTCTATTGTGCTACTGTTTAAGGGCTAGGCCCCATTGTTGTGTTCTTTGTGACGTACTTCGGGTGGTATATGGCGCTCGACCCCCAAGGCGTTTTCTGTAGCAAACTCAAAATCCGTTAGGCTTAACAATGAGAATAACAACAGTAGTTTATAGTTTAAGTAATGTTTGAAAAACGAGCAGCAGTGTTTTATCAGGTTTCAAACCTGATAAAACACGTGTAGCGAGTTTTTTGAACAGCTTCAAAAACGTTTGTGATAGATCTATTCATTTGTAGAATAATCATCGGGTTTATTATTATTATTCCGGAGAAAATTGTCTTTAAAATTTAGCCGTGTCTTTATCAGATATAGACACTCATTAAACATTAATTTCTTTTGTATTTCCTTTATGAATTATTAATGAGTTTTTGAAATACGTTTATTGTACCTGTAAAAACAATAGTGAAGAAACTAACTAAACTAAACTCCTCTCGAGGCTCTTTTCTGGTGTTCAAATCCAATATTTGCCTTCGCAATCCCGGCGTGGATTTGAACAGTCAAAACAACCTCTTGGAAACAAACTTATTAGATAACACTAAGAATTTTAGATCCTCTAAAAAGTAACTTTAACCTGTCATGGCACCCCTAAAATAGACCTCTTTCATAAATGGCTGCCAATTTTAAATTCTTTTGTGCGCATTTAAATTAGCCTTTCTAACCTCGTTTGAAAGCAAAAAATCTAGGGTAGAAAGGCTAATTTAAATGAATACAAACGAATTGAAAATTGGCAGCCAATTATGAAAGGGGTCTATGACACTCTTTATAAAAGTTTATGTACAATGAATTTATAATCCATTTTTAATTATTATGAATTGCATTTATGTATCCTGCATCTTCTAAATTAATCACAACCTCACTGGTATAGTATGAGCAAAAACAAAACGTTCCATGTTAAGATCCTTTTGCCACAGGTGCGGTTACAACAATCACTGAAAGATAACATTGGAAAAACATACCACGTATTTATCCCAGCAATGGTACCGGAGAACATGCCAACCTAATGCTATAAGCATAGAAAACAGGATGTGAAGGGAAAAAAAATTAACTTCGTTTTTTGACATTATCAGCGTCAGAAGATTGAAATCGCACTCATCTCGCATCATAGTTAATAGCGGGAAATGGGTGTGAAGCCTGGAAAACATCAAAGGAGCAAACAAAGGGGCCAAATTATGTTGAAAGGTCCAAAACCCTTCACATCTCTTGTTTTGCGCTCATACAATATGTATGAATTACGCAACCGAGGCAGTGCACCTATTGGTACGCTTCTCTAACAGAAGTCAACAACAACTGTATTTTGCCAGATTTTGCGCATGGTCAACCCTCAAAACAGCGAACAAAGACATAATGATAACAAAGAAATCCATATCCATTTCCCTCTAAGCTCGCATGTAAAATTCTATGGAACAATATCTCAGAATCCAGAAAGTTCCCCAAACGGGAGATGATTACACGCCACAAGATACATAAAAGTATTTGTTAAAATAAACATCACGTGATAGTCATACTTCAGAAGCAATATTTTTCCTTCTTGTACAGTTCCACTTATAGCTACGTCACAATATTTTGAATCATTTTTTGTGACGAGTCAAATTACTCTAAAAATGTTATTTTATGTAGAAAACCTAAAACTACTAGTTTATTAAGGAATAAAAATGTTGGCAGCTTCTATTCTCCTTGGTGACTCACTTATCCGAAAGTTCAGTGCTAGTATTACTGTTATTATTACTCTGTCTTGATTCAACAGAACTCGGTTAGATAAAGATGACATGACACTATAGTTCTGAAGGCATATTTTCGCAAGGACTCACGGTGTCAATGGGCACTATTCTGAACTCAAATCAACGCAAATTAATCTAACCTATGTCTTTTCGGAGCAAGGAGATTGTAGTTTGGGCATAACAACAAAATCACGAAGTCTACTAATTCAATTAAATTATAATTTACAACATAAAATGGCATCACAGACTTCACAATTTCCAGCGCAAGAGTTGACCCGGAAAGCCATGCATGGTCTCAGATGATCTGAGGAATAGTGTGTAACATCAAGGATTCGCTTGATTTTTAGGCAGCTCCGGATTAAAGCTGAGAAATGTACTTTGATTAGTGACCCGCACATGGTTCATGTCGGTCAGCGACCGGAAACTACGCTTCCGAACTGAACAAATCGCCGTTTAGATCAGCGGAAAACCGATCTGGCACTTCTACCTAGCGGCAAAATCTCCATAAAAAAGCATGAACATGAATCAATCGTACTCACATTAAATAGGGCTCTGTAATTCCACGCTATTCCTCGGTTTTCCCACACAGCTAGCCATTTTCTAGGAAACTGAATGCAATCGCCCGGATGTAACGAAATTTTTTTGCGCGGGACACAATACTACCAAAATTAGAGCAGAATTTTTCTAAGTCTTTCGCCACAGGATAGTTCCAGCCACATATCGGCATGGCCGCCTTCGAATCACCCGTCAAGTCCGGTAGGGAGTCCTATTTGGTGTGGCGAAGGACTTTTTGCCGTCTAAAGCAAGCACCTCACTATCCCGCCTCGCACAAGTCGTAACGAGTTGTTCAAGTTCACCCGTTAGAGCTTTGTTTAAGGAAAGATAATAGCCGATTGCAAATCGTTGGATTTCCACCTTCATTGGACTTAATGATGTCCTCCGGCAAACTTCCTTTAGACGGCAGGATTGGTAAACCTACAGATCAGCTACCGCGCGGTGTCAAAAATTCAAACCCATGTACTCATCGAGCTGGGGCCTGGGTAAAAATGGCCAAAAATAACGGGTGGGGTTCGGGAGGGAGGGGGGGAGGGGGCTACAGCAAAAAGTACCAGACATCACGAATTTGGCATGGGAACATTATGAAGGGTAAGATTTCATGCAAAGAGTGGCCAATAGTCACCGACGGTTACTTCGCAAAACAAACAAAATAGATCGAAATCTCATACATTTCCTCTATTGCCTCAAGCCCCTTCTTTTGCTAAATCAAGACAGATTATTAATATTATTATTATCATTATTATTACTATTATTATTAACATTGCTATTATTATTATGGATTTTCTTTTCGCTCCCTTCCTGACCCGATTTTTAGGCCTAATTAACATGCCTAACAAGTCTTCATCGTTAAAACGTGAGAAGGGGGTCATTAATTCTTTGACCTGGTTTTCATAAATCCAGTTATATATATATGTCTGGATTTTTGAGAACGTGGTCAACCTTGAGCCAAAACTTTTTCGCCTGACTGCCGGCGATAGCCGGCAGTCAGGCCAGCCCAGCGCTTAAAATACCGGGGGGCTTAACGTCAACAAGGGTATCACCACACTGCCCTGGCACCTGGCTTTCAGCGCGTACCAAGTTGGGCACCAACGATGCAAACCCAGGGGGGTGGGGTGGGTAGAAAAGCTGAATTTCTAGTCTGAAAAGTGTTTTTTTTTTCTCTGCAGGAAGGTCTACATGGTCCCTGGGGCCAGGGTTAAGCACAACCAGTGACAGCCTGCCACTCACAAGAAAGGTGGGTGTGCATGCTACCTGGTGACAGGTTGGCCGTGATTGATTGATTGGAAAAGCCGGTGTTTTTGCTGGAAAATTCCCAGGCCGGCCTGTGTGAGTTTGACACGGTTCTCATAAATCCAGTCATATATATATATCTTACTTTACCTTATAGGTTTCTGGAAGACGACTTCGAGATTATGGCTAATGAGCCTAGAAGGGAGTTTCTAACGCTTCGTAATTTGGAGTATGGTTCGAATTTAGTTGCTGGTAATGACCTTCCTTAGCTTCGCTACCTTCCTTAATTTCCTCATAACCAGCTTCCTGCAGAGGCTCGGCCCCATTCTGACCAGAATCGACACTTTCTCCATAAGTTGGGTTAGAAATGACCACACCCTCTTGTGACAGCTTTTCCTCGGCGGTTAATTTGTTCTCGGGATTCTTGTTGAACACGACGTCTACAGTGTCGCCTGTGGAAACTCCTTCGGGCTTTTTCTTTTTAACTGTTTAAATAAAAACAAAATAGAAGATTCGATACAGAGAGACCAGTTAAGGAATAGTAATTAGGGGGAAATGGTTAAAATGATACTAATAACAATAATAGTTTTAGGGCCTCTTCATAGCCCGGTTAGCGGGATGAATTTTATCAACAGCTGTTCATATGGGAAACATCAGCCCGGTTACTTACCGTGACCAAAAGTGGTAACGCTATCATGCAGTCGTGAAATCCAACGAACAAGCCTGGCGACAAGTTTTCACTCGTTTTGGTTCAACTAAACTCTAAATCCTTTTATCTTTACTTCAACTATCAAAAGAATTATCCTGAACTTAAAAAGACAAGTTCTATCACGAAAATGCATCGTATTATTTTCATCCCCGTAACCGGGATGAACTGTTCATATGGGAAAATTTCCAGCCGGGTTGCACAGATCTCGGTTGCAAAAACCGAGATCTCGGTAACCGGGCTGGAAATATTCCCATATGAACACATCAGTGTTTTTTCTTGGTAACCTAAGAGGAAGCCTAAGGCTCGATTTCCGCCGCTCTCTCTCGTTCGGTCTTCGTTCCTCCTCGAAGAGTGTTCGAGCGAGGAGCGCGGGCTCATTGCCCGACCAGCGGCGGGTAATCGAGACTAAGGAGGCCTCCAATCACCGCAAAGTGGTTTTCAGGAGGGTCCTCTAAAAGATAAAAGTCTAAACTACATAAAAATCAAAATAAAAGCTATCAATAAAACTACAACCAGCTAAGGTTAAAAAATGTTATATGTTTTGTTTGTTAAATGTTATATGTTTTTCTTCGCTATTTTAGGGGTTGGTCATACACAAAATCTGACAAAACACAATATCCGTTTACCATTAATTGTCAAAACAATTAATCATTACGTAGAAACATTGCAGTTACGTAATTCGTATATAGTGTATGCGCGCCAAATAAATTAAAAGATGTGCACTGACGGCCATGGACCGTCCTTCATATATCGTGGCCTCTTTGTTTGCCCCTTTGATATTTAATGGTTAAGGTAACCAACCACTTAAATAATATAGATTTAGAAAGATTTAGCCAAGCCTAAAAGCGGAGCTCCGTATTTTTTCTCTGAAATAAATAAGAATATTTAAAAACGTCAACTCCAATTGCAGAATTTCCGCTAAGAATGACCATAAAAAATTAAAAAATGCTGTCAGGAAAAAAAAACCGGACCTGAGCCCGCGATCAATGAAGAAAACCAATGCCTGGTCAGCGGTTAACTTAAAAAACACTCGATGAGTTCTAACCTGAGCCCGCGATCTGTTCATTTGATACTGGTCAGCGGATAACTCGATTTGACAGCTGTCAATTGACCATAACATGGATGTCCTGTACCAAAGATGTGAGCGGATAAGGCTGACAAGGTATTGAAAAGGCATGGCTACCCCCAATAGCCACCATTTTGTGGTCGTCGTCGTCGTCGTCGTAGGGCGCACGCGCCCGCGATCTATGCCACTGGCCATGTCGACCACGAAAACTTGAATGCATGGTTCTCCTATTTCTATGCATGCACGATTGTCCTTCTCTTATGGTTATGGGGCTCCGCTTTGTGGCCCTTCGGGCCGCTGGAGCTCCGCTATGACAGTACTTCCTGTACGGCCAGGTGGGGAATGGGTCTTTACAAAACAACACCCGAGGCTAAAAACCCTGTTTCCTTTCATTGAGACAAAAAAGATGCCCCTTTCATATGCCTTCCAAAGAATATAGTAACCTCTTCCATATACCTACAGTAGATATACTCTATCCCTTGTTTTACCACAACTGCAGAAATTCTCGCGCGCTCATTGGCTAATATGCACGGTCGAAAAATACATCGAAACACAAAAGAGAGAAAGCCTGGGTTCTAGGTTGCACTCGCATTGAAACTTTCAACAACAGCTTCAATCGCTCAAACTGTTTACAGACTTTGCTGGTGTTAGTTCTCAGAAATAAGCAACAGATTGCATCCAAAGGGACTCTTTTAAAGAGGAAATCATCAAATTAGCTTTCAAGATGAATATGCATCGGGGTTGAATTACTCTGTGAAGTTTGACGTGAAACTCGTTGAATGTAGGAATGTAGAGGGTGTTAGACGAGTTAATTTGGTAAACAGCTTTGGTTTGATTTAGTCAGATTGAGTGTTCAGTTTAGGTTTTACTTCTAATTGGTTGGAAAAGTGGCACGAGATTTTTAAACCAATCACTGAGCGTAGTCGTGCAAAACCAACGCAGTTATAAATTAACCAACGCAATTTGAATTTAGAAACATGTGAATCATAAAAACCTTGAAAAACCTTGGACTAAAAGACCGAACGATAAACAAACTTTACAAATGAAAGTCTTGTGAGTTCTTTATATTCGAAAATGATTGTGGAAGTCTCATTGCATGTGATTAAAAACGGTACTGCGGAATAAGAGGGTGTTAGACGTGTTAATAAGGTAAATAGCTTTGGTTTGATTTAGTCAGATTGAGTGTTCAGTTTAGTTTTTTTTGTCTTTGATAAAGAGCATTTCGTTAACTATTCTAACTTCCCATAGCATTTCTTAAGGATGGTAAATTGTTGTCAAAGATCTTTACTCCTGCGATTGTGGGCGTCGCGCAAATGTTTTCCAATATCAGATTGTGTGTGTTCCTCAATGCGCTGGAAAAGGTGTCGGCAAGTTAGACACCTATATAACTGGCATCCACTTTCCTATCCTTCCACTTGTAAAATCTCTGGCATTTTATATACCTACAGCAAGAAATAAAATAGGTACCCCAATCGGACGATCAGGCTGAGCCTCCACGAACAGGAGTGTCGTATTTTCTTGCTTAGACGCTCTCCGCTGTTTCCTTGTTGCCCCCTTAAACAAGGGGCGTTTATTCGAGGTCCGGCGTTTAATCGAGAAAATACGGTACTCCCAACGGAATGTGTGACGGATGCCATAAAAAGGTTTCCTCTACACTAGTCTAAAGCAAAATATAAATATATCATTTTTTTTCTCAACAACGGTGATCCTTGTTCTATTTAATTTTTGTTCTCAGGTTCCCCTCCATTTATTTCATAATCTGTCATCATGCTTTTTACAAAACGACCCTGACTACCGACCCTTACCCGCAGTACATTTCCGTATACACTTCATACAGGATCACCACTCCCTTCTTCCTCTAGAGCAGGGGCGAAGGGGTGGGGGGCTGATTAAATCACCCTGATTCACTCACCAAAGAAATAGACGGCCATTGCTATAAGAGCTACAGCAATAATCACAACTAACACAACCACTACAATGACTGCATCTGACAGAGGGGACTTCTTCGTTTTGACTTCTTTCGTTTTGACTCTTTTCGTTTTGAAAGAGATGAACTTCTCTGAGTCGTAAGATCCATAATCATCAAAAGAGCGCTGAAATGTTCTGTAAGGTGTGTTCGATTCCAGTTCGCCGTTAAGGTAAGCTCTTGAGCCTGCTATGGGAACAAGACATGAATTACGACCGGTCAGTCGCAGAGAAAAATCAAAGCAGATAACGTTCGACAATTAATTAAAGAAACGCGATTGCTGTGCTACCTGTTTTAGAATAATGCTTTCCGTCACCAATGGAAAAGTCAGTCTTGCCATAATTGAACTCCGCGGTTATGTAAGCTTCTCCTTTTTCTCGGGTTTCGTAGTCTTTTGTGATGTTTTTCGCCGCGTATTTCAGGTCTTCTGAAGTACCGATGTCTTGGCCTTCGTCTTCCAGCTGAATGACAATTATCTGTATATAGCTATAAAATAAAATAAAAAAATTCAAGCTCCGTTTCTGAAAAGATCAATCTTGGTACTATCAGTCTTTCAGTCTTTATTTATTTATGTTTTTTTCTAATAGGTACAAATTGGACATGCCCACAGGTAGCAGATGCTAATCTAGGTGGGTCATGTCGTAACTAAAGAGAGTAGGTAGACAAGTTTACAGGAAATCAAGAAGATAAATGTACCAGTGCATAAATTATAAAATTAAGTTTTTTAGTTAATTAGTACGATAGTAGGAGAAAGCGCTATTAGATATCTTATTTTTACAGAAATTGTTAATAGATCTAAATCTGGAATAATACAATTAAGACTACACCATATTATTCTAAAGATATAATAAAATTTTAAGAAAGCTTGACCTTTTGAATGATGTTTCGTATATCAAGGTAAGAGTCTTCCAAAGTCAGATGAAATTAATTAAGCAACAGACCACACTTTCTAGGGGTTTACCGGCGCAATCAGGATAAACCACGCGGGATGTTGGGAAAACACTTAAAAAGCTTGTAAATCACGAGCCATCTGTGTCATCTGTGACCACGAGCCGTCAGTGATTTACAAGCTTTTGGTCTATTGCGTTCATGAAATAACTATGGAACATGTTTGTCGAAGAAATAACAATATTTTTTTTTTAAATCAAGTTGCTTATTCTCCACACAATCATCGGATCATGATGACGCGAGAAACTAATCACAACGACTGAAAGAATGAAACACACCTCAACATTCATGATCAAAAGCCAGGAAAATATTTTAAAAATAGAAAGCCCTAAAATCCGGAAGGAAGGAAAGGGAAAGACGCAAATAGCTCACAAAAGAAAATGCATTGGACGATTTGAAAGAACTTTGTCGAGGGAATCCAGAAAATAGACCAATTCCGATTTATTACAATTCTAACATGGCGCCGAGGCTTAGGGGAATAAAACAAATGAAATTATTTATTCATTCCTAAGCCTCGATGCAAAACCTTTTGTTTTAGTCCCCCAAGCCTCGGTGACATGTTAGAATATTAATATATCGGAATTGGCCTATTGTCAACCTCGCTCCCAGGGTCTCTCATCTTCCCGCCCTCGGGAGGGCAGAACGATGATAGACCCTGGGATTGATCACTTTTTTCGAGACGTTTCTACGCGTCAAACCACCGTGCCAAGTTTCGCGCAATTCGGTTGAAAGGTGTTGATTTTTCGCCGTTTGAAAGGAACTCGTATCTAAAAGGGGCGTGGTCGACTTCAGTGGGCCACTAATCGAAGAGATTTCAATAAATTTCAAACATTCTTTCACCACAAGATTCTACGCGTCAAACACTATAGGGCGGGAAATTATGAAACACTGTGTTGATAATTTCCCGCCGTTTCCGGTGAAACTTCCCCAGCGGCCGTAACACGGTATAATTTGCATGATCAAAATTGTCCTGTGCCTCTCCAGAGTTGAGAGCGATTTTGTCACAATGGCGCGGTCGCTAAGCTGGCAGTTTGAATTTGGCGGCCAAGACAGCTGAATGCGGTTCAAACGAAAGCAGAGTTTGAAATCTTGAGTCTGAAAAGTAGTGTTTTTCGAAAGGTTTGCATAACCTTGAAACCCGAGGCAAAGCCTATAGGAAGAAAAATTATCGACGGCTTCCGTGAGGCAGTTTTGGCGAGATTAGGCCATTTTCGTGGGATTTATGGAGCTTCGAGTGTGGACCGTTGGTGGATTAAGTTTCCAGCCTTTCGCTTCGCTTTACTCGTAGGGAAGACCTCAGAAGGTAAACTCGCCTAAATGTCTTTAAATCGACTCCAGGACTACAGAGGCATCAAAATAACGTAAGGAAAACACAAGGTAAGTAATTTTTATTTGCATTCTTTTCCACATGTACAATTTAGGGCAATTTTCGAACTTTTCTCGTATCTTCTCTTACATAAAGGAGCCGATCGTTTATTACGTCCTAGTGGGGGGGGGGGGGGGGCGCGGTGGTTTTGGAGGGGGTTCAATTTCTGAACAAGATCAATTTTTTTGGGGGGGGGGTACATTTTTATCTTGAAAGAAACGTCACAGGGAGCAGAGGAGTTATGCTTGAAACAAAACAAAACAATAAAAGAAACGTCTTACCTTCGTTCTTGTATTTATTCTCTTTGTTAAATCCTCATTTGCGAACCAAACATACGTATATTCATTTGCGATCGATCGTTTCGAACCGCCATCATTTGAATAGTGTCGACCGCTGTGCATTCAGTTGGACGAACTGTGGGCGCCAAAGACGCCACAGCATTAAGAACAGAGACACGGGATGAAACAGATTTCGGTCGAATTTTCGTCCCCAATAACTCGCTACATATTCAACAAACGTGCCCCAGTTTTTGGATTAGGCATAGTATTTACGTCAACTTTAAGCTACCTAAACCATTACGATGAAAGGATTCATGAAACTGGCCTTTGGCGATCGCTCATTTCGTGTTGACAGTTGGCTTTTCGCACGATGTGCACCGCAACATACTGGTGGCGGAAGTACGTAATATGAGGTGTCATGCGCCTGACCGGAAGCCAACAACAACAACAACAATTTATTTCAGTATTCCCATATATGGTATATGAATGAGACTTCCGCCACCAGTGTGTAGCGGTTCACATTCGCCGAGTCACGTGGTACTATGTTTCATCCCTTGTCATTTTTCTTCTCGGCACTTCGTGCCTCGTGAAGCTTTCCGAAAATCATTCGTTGGACTTCGTCCAACTGAATGCACAGCGGTCGACACTATTCAGAATGATGGCGGTTCGAAACGATCGATCGCAAATGAATATACGTATGTTTGGTTCGCAAATGAGGTTTTAACTAAGAGAACAAATACAACAACGAAGGTAGTCTAAAAGTTTTACAACTGGGACTATCCTAGCCTTGCTACCTTTCAGAATGCAGGAAATGGCATCTTAGAGGCTTACATTTGTAGAAAATTTTTCTGGGGGAGCAGACCCCCAAAGAAACTCGCGCCTTTTGCGCCCGTGCTCGCTCCTATTTCAAGGGTTGGAATCTGTAGCTCTACAATTCAGAGATATCTCTGCCTCCAAGGGTAACCAACGAACAAACTGTGGCAAATACATTCTTTTATCCAAATGAATGAAAATATGTGATATTAAAACATTTACGGGTGTTCTTGAGTGTTGCTGGGAAAAATTTATCTGTACCTCTTTGCCAGAACATGATCCATATTTTTTTTGCCAGCCAGCAATTAGAACAAACAACAAACGTACGGAAATGGCACTGAAAACCGTTGAAATCCACCCCTTACAACGAGATTCAAGCCTTCGTCAAGCAGTTTCTTCAGTCGCCCCTCCAAGTTTCAATCGGCCAGCGCAGAAGTATTGTTTTTTTTTTCAGTGACAACTCCAATGAGAAAACATATAATGAACCACTTTGCTAGCCAGTTAGCAACATTTGCGCTGGGGAACAGATAAAGTGAGGAACAGACTCCCTCACTCGTTGGGTGGCCCCGCGCCTCACTGGATAGTCGCCATACTAAATGTGCATACCCGTGTCAGGGCTTTATCATGCACCATATTATGTACCGTAACCCACTAGATTACCTACAGGTATATTAAACTATAAAAAAGAATGATAACAATTTTATTAACACACAAACAGCTAAACAAACAAGGTTGAAATACAAGCAATAAGCGAGAGAAAAGATAAAAAAGATATTAAAAAATAGGATAAAAATATGCATGTGTGAGGAACGAAGCAAAGAATTTTGCATTATTTAAAGCATGGTCAGAAAGGGGGGGGGGGGTACACTTTTTAAAATTAGAATTGCGAAGGGGGGTATAATTTTCTTAAGTAATTATTTTTTTTGGGGGGGGGTACAGTTAAGAAACATCACACTTTTTAAAAAACCAACGCCCCCCCTGGGACGTAATAAACGGCGGCCATGTGTGATGACCAAACAAAAGAGGCTAATCAGAAATCTTTTGTTCATGTCATCCAACATGGCGTCGATGACTTCACTTGCAAACTGTACACTCAATGGTTTTACCGATCGTTCTAAAAATTCCATCGGCATTTGAAGAAATGCGGTACATTGCCGTCTTGTTTTCAAAAGTCTCGAAAAGCCACATCAATCTTGTGCAGGTCCATGATGTTTGTTCTCAAAACGCATTTCGAGGGTTTACCTCGGTGTGAGAACCTGTGACTTTTTTCTTTGTTTTTGAGTTATTTTTTCTGTGTTCTGCATTGTTTCGAGGTTCTTTGTTGTCTTTGTTTTACGTCACAGGTGAGTTTAACAGGTTCTTACACCGAGGATGAGTCCATTTCGAAACGCCATGAAATTATGTCTTTGCGGCCATGGAGGAGAGAAGAATAGTTCTTCAGCAAGGTTATAGCATTCTGTATGTTATGATCTTCCATTTTAGGGCCCCTCAAAAATTGCTTGGTGTATCTCCTTTTCTCCCCAGGGAAAGATGTAGTCATAACTTTCGCACCCGTTTGCCGGCTAAGACATGCCCCTGCAAAATGGCCGATATGGAGCCCTTAACAGAGGAATGTTAAACAAAAGTCCTCTTGGAGAACGTGTGGTTACTGGTAGTGAATAAAAACTGCAATGGTGGAAAAGGAGTTTTATTATCCAACTGTGCTTCGTAGAGTACAAATAACGCCCAAAACGAGTACAAATATAACGCGGTATTTGTACTCCAGAGAACCGGTTAGAAATTCGCCCGCACGGACATAATACATTGGCATGTTGGATGTTAAATTTCTCATCTGACGTTTTGGTGTGTAGTATCGCTGAGAACGGGCTCGTCAAAATATGGCACAACTCGTAAAAATACTCAGCGATACTACACAACAACTTTGGATTGACAACTGTCTATTGTACTTTGTAATGCACAAAAGTGACAATAATCTGAAATAGGTCCGCAATGCGTACATGTGTGGCTCACAGAAGTCCTTGCAATCAGGTTAAACTTGAATTATCGTAAAAAATAAAGTATTTGGGGGGTTAAAATAATTAAAAATGAATGTGTTTCTAATGGTTTCAATAAATTTTTAACTCAAAAGTAAACATAGCATGTTGGTCAACTGGAAGTTGGGGGTATGAGGTCTTCTAGAATAGGGTGCTTCTCTGGGTTTCTATTTAATTTCTTTAATAAACCAAAATTCTCCTAGACAGGAATAAATCACACATGACTTTGAAAGACTTTGCAATGTCCTTTGTTTTGACCACGCGTCGGTCATCGGTTAACATACAAAATGTATTTCTTACTTTCTTTCTTCCATACAGACCCGATGGCATATTAAATAGTAACTGGCTTAACAGCCAGTAACCACAAAAAGCTGCACACCGGCACACAGGCATACCAACTCCGAAAGACACAGGATGCAAAAACGAAATTAGGCCTGCGTTCTCATTTGTCGAACTCAATTAAAATTAAATAAAAAAAGGAGCAAATATAAATTATAATTAATTAAATATAAATTGATATAACATTAAACGTCATGCCATTGACGAAATTTTCCCGCACAATGCTTGCGCAAGTCTCGGACTTTTGTGTGACTGTTTTTAACTATAATTTGTCACTGAAAAGCCCCGCTCTTCAGGGAGTCATTCAGAGTCATGAAAGTTTCTATTTGTACTCGCGGCGTTCGTAAAGGTTTCACTGTGTTGGGCCGTACCAGTTGTTATACAATAAGCAGTCAAGCTTCCAAACCCCGTTCTGAGCTCTCTATGCTTCTTATTTTGACGGTTTAGGATTCTGTCTTAAAGGAATTGCACCACTAATCTTTACCAATCAGGAAATCGAAGAAATAGCAGAAAAGATTACTTTTTAACTGAGAGCAAAAAGAAAACCTATAAATAACACTGACCTGGTTCGATTTCCATTGCTCAAAAATTCCCTCTTCGCCAGTTTCAGCAGAACTTTATGGGGTTCAATCTCATTGTTGACAACTTGGAAAGTGGCTAAAAGCAGAGGTGCGGTTAAGAAAGTGTTAGTGTGAAACTAAATAATACCATTTATGTGCTATTAATTGCATGGGCACTTTTACCGCGGTAAATGAGCTTTCTACCACTGGAAACTACATTTGGCGAGTGTGGCCGACATTTTCCCATGGTAAATTTCCAAGGGATACGTCAAAAAAGACCAACCGAAGCGCCCATGACATTTAACGTGGTAAGGAAAAGAGCAAATCACGATGCTGCATTTCGCATCAACGTTTCTTTTATCTCGGCAATCTTAATCGCGTGCAACCCAAGTGTGATGTACCGCGGGAAAAAATACCATAGGAAATGGCATAGGGACATTGTCACGCTGTCAAAGGGTATTTTTTTAACCGCTTAAAACTGTCGATGCAACAAGGAAAACCTAATAATAATGGTCTAATTTTTCTGACGAAGACACCATAGTACTATATTGAAACTATTGATTATTGTATGCTGTCACAGATGACGAGGATGGAAATGGATTGTAATTGGCAATTTTCTAAACGAGCAGGGGACTGGGTACAAATATTTAAAATCGATTGAAACGAAAAATTGAACGTAGCATGTAAGAGATCGTCCAAAATAACGTAAGTTTCCCTCCATTCCATACTGTATTTTTGCGTTTAACCCAATCACGCAGAAATTTGGTATCTATACATTATTTTGGATGATCTTTTACGTGCTAGGTTCACGTTTTAGTTTCAATCGATTTTAAATATTTGTACCAAGTCCCCTGCTCGTTTAGAATATGAATATAATTTGGTTTTATCAACTGGGTTGATAATGTCAATTGGCCACCGTAAAGAGATTCAATTGCGGTGGCCAATTGACATTATCAACCCAGTTGATAAAACCAAATTATATTGTTATACTTCCCACCGACGCAGCACCACAGTTTCATTAGAAACTATTCGTTTAGAATATGGCCAATTTGGAAACCTTTGCCAATTATTTTTTTATGCCCAAAAATATTATGGTCTACTTTCCCTGCTGAAATTTCATCTGAATTCACCTTGGTGAGTCTGTGGGAGCATTTCATCTGAATTCACCTTGGTGAGTCTGTGGGAGCATTTTGTGCAAAAATCCCCGTGACAATGCAAATTGTTAAGATGCCCATATATGGTCATAAAGCATTGTTATTTGTCATCCAGGCATAACAGATGTCCTGCGAAATACGTGGATTACAACAATATTTTTAGCTGTCAAATATTTTTTTCGTGGACCATGCCTGATACCCGGCCGACGAGGTCATAGGTCGAGTTAGCTAACATCAGACGACATTCCACAAGATTGAGCAGGGTAATTATTCTATCATTCAGCAAATTGTCAACGAACAATATTTAATAGATAAAAATGCTTTGGTTATGCAGCGCTTTGGAAAACTTCGACCGAATCTGACCAACCAACGAAAATATAACAAAATCGCGCCGAATATCACGTGACATTTAGGCCCCGTCCACACATATCCGTTTTCATTTGAAAACGCAACTTTTTTGTTACGGAGATGGCTTCCGTCCACACGTATCCGATGAAAACGCAACTTTTTGAAAACGCTCTCCAGAGTAGAACTTTTTTGAAAACGCCGTTTTCGTTCCGTTACGTGTGGACGGGGGAAAACGGCACTTTTCGAAAACGATGACGTATCAGTATTGGATCCAGCCCACGAGCGCGAAAGAAAATGGCACCACGTGGCTTCTCTTCCTATTTTGCGGGCTCATTTTACCGGTAAATGCGCATGTACCGTCAGCGGTATCTGCGTTTTCGTGTGGACGGGTGAAAACGATTTGAAAACGCTACGTGTGGACGCGAATTTTTTTGAAAACGATAACAGATACAGATACGTGTGGACGGGGCCTTAGCCGACGAGGCTGTGGGGCAAATTGGCTAAAACTAGTAATAATCAAAGATTAGGAGTGCGTTCGACGCCTTCGATACACTCCGATACAAAGTTGCAGACCATGTACATAAAACCGCAGACTGTGGACTGCACTGATTAATTGTCAGCCAAAACATTAAAAAATCGGCAAGTAGTAACAGTAGCCAAATAATCATAAACCTCAAGACGCCAAATGTAAACAAATCAACGCAGCCAAGGGAACACATGCAGGCTAAAATGCAAACATAAAATTCACTATTACAAAGACTGTCACGGCGCTGATCAATATCTTCTGTTATATATTCGCACCAAGAGTTGTACAATCTTCGCTACACGGTTCTTCTTGGATAACAATAAGGCTGATTTGAACAGTAGAGCGTCACAATTCTGTACGCGGACTGAAGTTCATTGTGGATCTCTAATGAAAAGCATCTGAGTTTTATAATGTCATGTGTTGCTTGGGCAAATTGCAGCATCAGTTTCCTATTAAAGACAGCGCAGTAGGCAGGCTTCTGATGTTCTGATAAGTAGCTTCAAACATCTTTGCCAGTGATAGCCCAAATAAATCAATACAACTGCGAAAGCAGTTCGACAAAGCACGAACATGAGATCGAGGCTATTTGCGCCAGCCAGCCAGCCAGTCCAAGATGGCGTCCAAACCCTGAAATCGCCTGGCATCATCATCACACCCGCGAGACGTACACGATTAGTAGGCGTTCTTCGAACGCAGTCAGATTATATTCCGCACGATTGAGCGAGATAATTCTTCTATTATTTAACAAATTGTAACCCAGCGCATTTTACAGCTAGAAAAGCTGTGGTTACGCGACACTTTGCAACACTTCAGAAGAATCATGGTGACTTACGTATATCGCAGGATATCTGTTATTTATAAATTACAGAAAACAATCGCTTCATAACCGTATAATCTGTTATGGACCATGCAGATGCCAGATAACAATAGTGCGCTGGACTTCAGATTGAGCGATCTGGCTTGGAGCCCTGGCTCGGGTCATGGCGCTGTGTTCTTCGTAGGACATTTTCCTGTCATAGTATTTGTCTCAACACAGGTGTTGAAATGGGCACCGCGAATTATTACTTTGTCCTTCTAGTTTCTGTGGGAGCGTGGTGGCCCAATGATTAACGCGTCCGGATCGGACGGTCCAAGTTCGAGTTCTGGACGGGGCACTGTGTTGTGTTCTTGGGCAAGACACTTGACTCTCACAGTGCCTCTTTCCACCCAAGTGTATAAATGGATACCGGCGAAATAATGCTGGGAGATAACCCTATGATGGGGGTAACCATCCACGGGGGAGTAGAAATTAAGACGGAATCCGTTAGGACTTCGAGCATTCATTGGACAAAATTATGTACCAAAATGATTTACACCTTATTGCAAGCTTTTGTGTTACTGCTTCAAATATATTATCAAGAGAAATCTTTTCTAACAACACCAAACATCGAAAACAAATTTCGAAGTTCCACTGAATTCCACTGAATCGCTTAAAAGATGTGAGATTTTTCCTACAGCTTGCGAGCTTTGAACTTCATTTTCTCAGTCTCTGATAAGAAATTGTTGTACCAAAATTATTAACACCTTATTGCAAACTTTTGAGTTACTACTTCAAATATCTTATCAAAAGAAATCTTTTCTAACAACACCAAACATCGAAAACAAATTTCGAAGTTCCACTATAATTCCACTGAATCGCTTAAAGGCGATTTTACAAAATTTTACAACATGTTAGATTTTGCCTAGAGTTTGTGATCTTTCAAATTCATTTTCTCGGGCTCTGATAAGAAATTGTTGTCGGTGTTATCACAAATAATTACTTACATCTTTACCGTTTATTAAGGGTAAAAAATAACGCAATATGATTAAAATTATTCTGCTACTCGATTTTTGCCCAACTTAAATAAATATTACTCAACTTCCTGATGGATTCCGTCTTAATACTTCTAGTCGCTTCACGCTACGGAAACCGGGATAAGTTCCGGCCTGATGGGCCACTAGCCTCGTATGCAGACTTAACCTTTACCATACCTTACCATATATATAGATTACTTCATAGAAAGTGCGACGTACGGATTTTTATTCACGAGTTGCAAAACTTTGGAAAACGAACGAGTGAGCGCAGCGAACGAGTGAGTTTTCCAAAGTTTTGCGACGAGTGAATAATAATCCGTACAAAGCACTTTCTATGCTGTAATTTGTTTATTATATATAACGAGTACTCAACCATTGTAAACTTAAAGCGATTTTTCTAGTCTATAATCAAAGAGTCAAACGCAGCGCGAGGAAAACAAAGCTGCAAATGCATTCTGGTGGCTTTCCAAGCGAGATCTCTTTTAAATAGATAAGAAAAATTACGGCGACGACAAGCTAATTGTTATATATTTGCAAGGTTTATTACCTAAAATTGTCGCTATATATAAATAACAATTATTCCATGAGCCCGCGTTGGATATGAAGTGATAAAATAACCAACGAGCGCGTAGCGCGAGTTGGTTATAATCACTTCATATCCAACAAGGGCGAATGGAATAATTGTTTTAGTAAATTCTCAAACCGGGTTTTGCCGCCGATTTTTATTTCCACAATTTTACAAAGCGTAAAATAAAAACTTGGCGCACTATTTTCCATATGACGTAAAACTCCGACTATTGGCTCATAGTCGGAGTTTTTTAGCCAATCAAAAAGCCAGAAATGCAATAGTCGGAGCTGAGAATATACTAATAACTAATAACTGTTAAAATATGTAAAGAAACTCTCTCGGTGGCTAAGTCAGTGGGTCGCTCACCATGAACTTAGAAAAGAAAAGACTCTTTTATCTGGTTTACTTACATTCTGGAATAGGTGTTGTGCTTGAACTAGCTGCTGGGCTCGGACTAGCTGTTGTGCTCGGACTAGTTGTTGATCTTTCAAAGAATACAGAATATTTCGCTTCAAATCCCCGATCAAGTGAAGAACCTGAAAGGAACTTTACGAACATCTGGTTACCACTTGACAACACGTCGTTTAGGACTGAGCCGTTACAAAATCGTCCCAGGGAAGGAGAGCTCGCAGAAACACCGTCGTAGAGCTCCACATAGGTACAATTATCGGAGCTGCAAGCGAGGTTCTCACATAAACCAAGGGCCAATTCTGTAAATGTGAACTTCACTTGTTTACCAGATGGTGCAGTTACAACCCAGGAGCAATTCCGGGACGCAGGATAATTGCTCAAAGGGTAGTTTGGACTGCTCAATGTTCCGTTCCCAGAGAGATGAATTGCCTCAGTTGGACAAACTGGAAACAAAATATTCAGTATTTACCTGCATTACAAAATCGAACAAAATACTCACTTTCCTTTCCTTTCCATTTTTGTGAGTTGCAAACTAGTGCAATTCAATTGGCCTTAGAGTGCACTGAGACCTCTCTTCGACAGGCTACTGACGGACTACAGCTACCGGCAGAAGGCATCATGGAACTTTGCCTGACGTATACAGGGTTCGTACTGTTTTGAGCTTTTGAAATTCCATGACTTTCCATGGCCGAAATTTGAGCATTTTCCAGGAAATCATCTTTCATTTTGGGTACGTTTTTACTATTTTCTTCACGAGAAAACCGAATTGATTTTGTACCTTTTTAATGAACATAATTTTCCATGACTTTCCATGACCCATACTCAAATTCCATGACTTTCCAGGTTTTCCATGACCTGTACGAACCCTGTTATACCTACTTCCAGTACAAAGGAAAACACTACAAACAGTTACACGGAACTGCTATGGGGTCGCCAGTTTACGCTGTTGTTTAGCAGAAATTGTTATGCAAAGCATCGAGGAACACGCCCTAACGACTTGAGGACAAACGATACTGCTTTGGTTACGCTACGCTGACGATACATTTACTGCCATTCACAAGGACGAAATTGACGCGTATCACGACCACCTCAACGACGAGAACGCTGACATACAGTTTACCAGAGAAGTTAAAGAAAATGGAAAACGTCCTTTTCTTGACTGCCTGGTTGAATGCGACGGAGACGCTCTTAGTACAACAGTTTACAGAAAACCGACGCATACCGACTACTTCACGAATCATCTTACAGCCCGACATCACACAAAGCAACGACTATTAAGACACTGACGAGACGTGCGCAACCAGTTTGCAACTCACAAGACAGTTTATCTCACGAAAACGATTACCTTGACCATGTTTTTTTTCTAAAAACAACTAGAACAACGACTTTATTAGTCGAAACATTCACCGAACCACTGAACTGACTACTGAAACTAACGTTAACCCAACTCCTACGACTACAATGACTGTACCGTACATTAAGGGCATGTCTGAAACCATCTCGCGGATTTTGAACACTTGCGTAGCCTACAGACCGATTACTACGCTACGACATTTACTAACCAACGTAAAAGACAAGGACGACCCTAACAACAGACAAGGAGCAGTTTACAAGATCAAGTGCTCCAACTGCCAAGCTTCTTAAATCGGAGAGACTGCTACGAACCTCAACACAAGACTAACTGAACACAAACGAGCGACGGGGAACTGTGACGTCAACAATCACACTGCTGAGCACCGTCAACTTACGAACCGCAATATCGACTGGGTCTCTGCTTACTGTTTGACCTACAGCACTAGCTATTTTCAACAACTGGCTTTGGAAAGCTGGTTTACTCACTTAGAACCGAATCCTCTCAACAGAAGTCAACAAATACCGGCGCCATACAAACGACTAATTCACGACATAGACATAACAAACAGACCAAATAGAACGACCTTACTTTACCGACGGATCGAAACCGACCAATCACGACCGACGACATCAACTACTCGAGTCTTTCAGCCAATAACATCATGGCTGAACTGACGAATCAGTTTTCACGAACCAGACTTATAACATTCGACTGACAAGCAACTCTTCACTTCCGCTCAGGTTGTCAAAACGTCAGTCACTGTAACTGTCAGGACTACCCTCACCCAGACGATCAAATTACACCATCGACTGTTACCCCCGGGTTCAAACCATTTACTGTATTGTATAAATAATGCAAAACAATGAAAATCTGAATCTGAAGCTGAATGCCATAAAACAACTAGATTTGCTTTAAGGTGTACACTATCCAGTTTTAATAGAAAATCACCAGATCAAAATCGTGAATTTCCAATAAAACAGGACTGAGTCTCTACCTATCGCTGAGAGAACACGATTGCGATCTCCAAGCTCTTTGAATGGATATATGACATTTGGTATATTATCCGACACGTGCTTCAGTAGTAAAGACTATGCTACAGCAAAACAATGCAACTACCCTAGAACCGTACTCTTCTCCTATTTTTAATTTGTTCAATACTTACTTGGTGGAGAGTAATTCACTTGAGTGTAGGTTGCTGTAAATCCAACATACGACTTGGATCCGCTATCATCAGACACAAAGAGTACTTTCAAGCTTTCACGAGTTGAATAATATAGTTTAGTCTCAAAGGGTGTTCCACATATTCTTTTATTCCCATTCGGATCAGCAGAGAAGCCATTTTCAACTTGCAGATAATCACACATGCACTCGTACGGGCTACTAACTCCGCAATATTCGATGTTGAGGTTGTTGGCAATTTCAAGCTTAACCCGGTTTCCTTGGTGTGCTGTGATTCGCCAGCTACAGGTCTGATTATCTGGATACTTTCTGGGGTAAAAAGGACTGGTAATAACACCTGGTGATTCAGTGATGTTGATACTTCGAGGACACACTGAAATAAGTAAAGAAATCAATTTCATTTTAAGAATATTACTGGTTCCGAGGCAAACAGCTAATTTTGTTTCCTAAGACTCTTAATATTTCCCGAGGCTGGGCCGAAGGAAACATTACGATTCGAGGGAAACAAAATTCGTTATATAGCACAACGAGGGGTTGACTGGCTGAGTTCTGCATATGGTCTCCTGAATTGTAAGACCCGCCGCGTAGGGAATGATTGTCGAGACAACACTATGATTTACACTTGATAGATACAGACTTACATAGCTCTTCATCTATCGCCTCGTAAGATGCATTAAATCCCGAGTACACATTGCTGAGAGATCGCAGGTTCACTAGGATGGAATTCCCCACAGAGTATACTGGTTTAGGAAGCCGCTGACCACAGATCTTGAATTCTTGATCTCGATCATCTGAAGCAACATTAGTGATAAATACACGGCTCCCTGGTGGCTCTCCTCTACACGCCGAACCTTGGTCTGGTTCCAAAGTGAAGTTGAAGAACGTAACTTTAATGATGCGTCCAGTGGCTACTGTGATATTCCAGGTACAATTGCTGTTTGCAGGAAAGTTGTTTGGAAAATTAGGGCTTGTAAAGAATCCACTAGATCCATTAAGAAAGTCTCCAGGGGAAACACATGCTGCAAGGAAAATAAACATTTGCAGAAAATACTATCTACGGTACAATAATTTATTGCTGTTTGCAGGAACGTTGTTTTGAAAATTAGGGCTTGTAAAGAATCCACTAGACCACCAAGAAAGAGTCCAGGTGAAACTCATGCT
This sequence comes from Blastomussa wellsi, assembly GCA_947652115.1. Lineage (NCBI taxonomy): Eukaryota > Metazoa > Cnidaria > Anthozoa > Scleractinia > Plerogyridae > Blastomussa > Blastomussa wellsi. The sequence continues at coordinate 7,746,032 of OX393568.1, read as the reverse complement.
TCGAGGCAGTTTATTGGCCGTATGTGCGGAGTGGAAGCCGCCCAGTTCTCGGCCCTGATTCTCTGCCAAGGGAAAATACTTTGATTATAACCCCATCCCAGGATGCAGTCCGTGCCCATTCTTGACGTACAGTTCGACCGAAATGGGAATAGGCAGCGAATAAGTTTGGAAGAGAGATCTTATCAAAACCCCTCATCAGAGTGCAGTAGTATCCTCATCGGGGCCTTGAAATGTTTTTCTTGCAAACTCATCTAGATCTCCACACAGCTTTTTATGATGCCGGCTGTAAGCGCCTACCGGTCCGGATAAAAAGCTCTCCCAGTTTAAAATTAGCTGCAAAGTTGTTTAAGCCCAGCGTTTATATTCTTCATTTTACCTTTTATATAGGTAAAGCCATATAAATATTTCAGTCCAGTTTTAATTTTGTACGCGCTCTGATTGGCTAAATCACGTGACCCTTATTGACTGAGTGGGTGGGCCAGTAGGAAAATATTTCTGTGTAGGTCCTGACTGAGCGCAGCATGGCCAATATAAATTAAAATGACCAAGATTTCCCAGTCTGGTCAGACGATAAGTTTTAAATCTTCACGTTGAGATATTACTCAGGAAAAACTCCGTTTCCGATGAAAACGAGAAATATTTTCCATTGTTTTAGAAGCGTGAACGATTGGCATCATGGACAATTGGCTGTGTGGACGGAGCTAAACAATTCTTATGTATCAAATCCAAGGGCTTGTATGGCCTTATGGTTAGCGCAATGGATTACGGATCGGATCGTCTGGATTCAAGCACTGGCAAGCGTTGGTTCGAGCCCAGCGCGGGACACTGTCTGGTGTTCCTAAAAGTTTTTTTTTCTTTTACTTTTTCTTGTTAGTGCCAAAGTCGACTTTGGTCGACATTTGTAGGAGCATATTTGTTGTATTCATCTTAACATCCATCACAAGTCTTTGTAGTGACGACTCTGATTTTTCCTTAAAATCAGAGGAAATGTGCAATTTCTTCGACAAATTGATCGACAGTCAGCACAACAAACGTCACAGAGAGAAAACAACGATAGAATTCCATTCATCCTCACATTTCACCCTCACAACCACGCAGTAAAATGCATCATTCTCAAAAACTTTAAATTAATTCAAAATGATCCCGATACTGGTAGAATCTTTTCGCAACCTCCATTAATTTCATTCAAACGCGACAAAAACATAGGTAACTTTTTAGTCAGAAGTGCATTCCAAACAAGTGATCAACCCGGAACTTTTAAATGCGCTCGCGCACGGTTCAAAACATGCCCTTTCATTCACAACCTTGACAAAATATCGGGACCCAAGCGATCTATCAAGATCACTGATCATTTCACCTGTACCTCAGCCAATGTCATCTACTGCATAACTTGCACTCTTTGCAAAAAGTTATACATCGGCGAAACAGGGAGACGACTAGGCGACCGATTCCGAGAACACCTTCGGGACGTAGAGAAAGACGACAAAAATACATCGAAACCGGTTGCGAGACACTTCAATCTCCCAACTTTTTCTAAGCAACATATGGCAGTCTGCGGCCTTTCTCTTCACCAAGGAAGCACGGAAAGCCGCAAAACTCTAGAACAAAAATTTCTTTTTCAAATCGGCACTCTTAATCATCACGGTATCAACGAACGCTTTTCATTCAACTAATTTATTCCGTTGTTTTCACGTTACCAGGCACCAACCAATAGCGAAGCTCCATCTTTCTGTATATAAACCACACACAACCCACAATTCCTTGATTCGCTCCGACGAAGGGCTAACGCTCGAAACGTCAGCTCTCGAATCTCTTTACGGTGGCCAATTCACATTATCAACCCAGTTGATAAAACCAAATTATATTTGTAGGAGCAGTCAACAAACTACTTGTACCGTCATCAATTTGGGCGGCAGCAGATTTTTGTGATAAGCGACTGATGAAGCTAGTTTTGACATACACACAGAACTATTCATTTTGCTTATTGGCAGCATTCTGACAGAGCTAATCGGGAAAAGGACAATTAGATTTTGGTGCGAAATCGGTGTTTTTGAACAGGCCGAAACACCTGTAATTGATCAAGGTCCTGTTTTCAGGGTTTGCCAATGATTATATCAAAACTTTTCTGGCCATAAGAAAGGTGTGAAGAGCAGAAAGGAGTGGGAATTAGAAGGACGAGAAAACGGAAGGAAAAACAGCAAGAAAACAAAATGGAACGGTTCCGCGAAAGAAAAAAATTGCTTATGCATATGCACCAAGATATTGTACATATGTACATGGAATCTTTATCAAAATCTCGCTGTAGTGCGAAAACGCGCTTTCAGCAAAGTTTACTGAAATTCAGAGCGTAACCGACACAATTCAGTTTAACGGTTTTTTGGGGAATTTCGGCGGCAAAAGGTTTAATTCTCTACTTGCACAAATCCCATAATACACCGCTTCTACCCCCCAAAATTTTGCAAAATCATTGTTTGCAATTTATCCTGGGACATGAAGATGTCCCAAGGGAAATCTAAAACAATGCCTATGCAAATTTGTTTCGGGGTAGAAGCGGTGTATTGTGGTATTGTGCAAGTAGAGAATTGAAAATGGTAATTTCCTTCAAAATTTGGTTCTTTTCATAGAAGTCTGATTTATGTAGAAAAAGCAAGCTGAAACGAGCAAAACTTGGCGTGTCAGTGTCAACTCTTTCCTACCGTTAACGGGAGAAATAGACAAACGTAAACCGTTGGAGAGGAGTAATACGTGCTACTCTGTATTTTAACCCTGACAAACAAACTGTAAACTACAACAGTAGTTTGAAAACTGCATGAAACCTGCATAAAACCTTACTTACTTGGTTATTGTACGCAAAAGATACGCAATCACAATACTACACTGCGCATTGCAGGTTGTGTTCAAGTAAGAGCACACTACGTTCGTGTGTGAACCCCTATTTAATGTATCGGTTCCACGCGATTAGCATGTTGAGTAGCACAGTCAGAGTGCCTGAGAGATTTAAAGGCTATGTTTAGTACTAGAGGTAGTGTGAACTCTTAGTATGTACGCTTTTATTAACTTTGCTTGTTCAGTTTACAAGTGAAGGACAATTTTGCTTACACGCAGCTCAACGGTTAATTTTCATGTTATTAAGGTGGCTCATCTCAGTTTTTCAGAACCACACCAACCCAGGTTTAAAAGGCTACTGCTTCGCTGTCTTAGGTCGGTCGGGAAAGAGTTTTCGCACATTTACTAGAGAATGAATAAGGTTTCCAAAGATGTGGATTTCATTAGCATCGGTGTTACCGTAGCAACGAAACGATGACGTTATGGTTTCTGAAAATCGACATTTTCCTCGATATCGAGACCTAAACTTTGAAAATGAATCAACGCCCCTTGTAGTATACATGTAGGTCTTCAACACTGCAAAGTTTGAAAAACTTCTATGAGAGCGTTTTTGAATGTATACAAAATAGACAAAATAATTTGGATATACAAAATAATTTCGATATAGACAAAAGGGAAAGTTCTGAAATAAACCAGCTGTCAACAAAAAGTCTCATAACGAAACTTTCCGTAACAAATGCAAAGGTACCCTATTTTTGTATTATTATTTCGCACTCTTAAAATAGTTCAATGCCTTTGAAATTTTCAGGGAAAGCATATAACATGTTATACTTTCGATCTAGAGATTTTAAAAATATTCTATCGACTAGTTTTTACATAGATGCTCCCATATCAAAGACGTTCCTTCTACGAGAAAATTGTGAATATTAAAGATATTACTTTTGAGTTCATAGAGAGAGATCTAGTGGATGAAACCTTTCAGGAAAGTTGTTCTATGCCAAAGGTATAAAACATGGTAAGGACAGTGTTTCAATCTGCAGTAAGTGGCTGGATTCAACGAACTAACAGATACTGAGATGAACTTTTAAATTTTGACTGCAAAATATTCAACTCGCTTTTTTTCAAAAACGCTCTCATAGAATATTTTCAAACTTTGCAGTGTTGAAGACCTACATGTATACTACAAGGGACGTTGATTCGTTTTAAAAGTTTAGGTCTCGATATCGAGGAAAATGTCGATTTTCAGAAACCATGACGTCATCGTTTCGTTGCTACGATAACACCGATGCCAATGAAATCTACATTTTTGGAAACAATATTCAATCTCTAGTAAATGTGTCAAAAATCTTGCCCGAGCGACCCAAGACAGTGAAGTATTAGCTTTTTCAAGTTGGATGTGTGGTTCTGAAAAACTGAGATGAGCCACCTTAATTTGTTTTGTAACGCTCCAAAGCGGTTCTGTGATTGGCCAGCATATCGCGAGAACAATAAGAAATTATGTTTGTAAAAGAAATTATGTGCTTTTACTAGTGTGCTTTTACGTTTACTAGTTTGATGCGTTAGGTAGTTCAGGGTTCGTACAGGTCATGGAAAACCTGGAAAGTCATGGAATTTTATAATTTCATTTTCCAGGACTGGAAAGTCATGGAATTTAAGTGTGGGTCATGGGAAGTCATGGAAAATTATGTTTATTAAAAAAGTACAAAATCAATTAGGTTTTTTGTGAAGAAAATCGTAAAAAATGTGCCCAAAATGAAAGATGATCTCCTAGAAAGTGCTCAAATTTAGGTCATGGAAAACTTGGACAAGTCATGGAAAAGGTCATGGAAAGTCATGGAATTTCAAAAGTGCAAAAGAGTACGAACCCTGTAGTTGTTTCCTTGCTATGTCAGTTCAGTGTTCCATAAATAGGGACCTTACGAAACCACGACGGCGGATTTAATGAGCAGAACAATAGCTCTGCACGTGCGTTATCCATCTTTGTACATTTCTTTGCCGTCCCCTGAAAAACGACGACGTGAAATGATTAAATTCTGCGTGGTGTGAAGAACGTGAACCACAGCGGCGAGTTTTTCAGGTTTCCAGTTTGAATTAAATAAGCGCATTAAAATCGAAGTAAAAATAAGCGCTGATACTGATAATCACACTAACCAAATTTTGATAGTTGCGAGATACTTCCGTAAAATTTAAATGCATTTTTGGTGGACGTTGTCGTCGGTGTCGCCGTCGTGCTTTTGTAAGGTCCCTATTGATAACCCCATTCCCAAAGAGCAAGAAGAGACAAGCCGGTCTCTTGTACTTACGATCAGCCGCAGCCGCAGCAAAGAAGGAAACTACAAGAAATAAAAAACACGTATGTAAATAACAAGTACAAAGTCTTATTTCTTTGTAGAACGATTTTTAGAGAGCGCTCGACTTTAAAAGAGAGTTCGATATTATTACAAAAGATTTTCCAGGCTTCACATGTGAATAATAAATTAGATATCCCAAGCTTCAGCGACGAACTGTACATCTGAAGCCTGGAGCATCTTTTGTACTAATAATTAACAAGTACGTACAAATACGGAATGTTTTTATATACTACCGAAATTTCTCATGTGAAACATATTAAATATTCAAAGAAAATGCACACACTCTTAAATTTGGAAAAAGGTTATGTTTCAGATACTTCGTATCCATCATCAGTTTGAGGATGTTTACAAGTTGAAAAGACTAAATAAACATCAATCAAGGTGACACCTTTTGCATATTTAGCCTTTGCAACTTGAACGATAATGTAGGAGCTTAGTTCTCATTCGATACACGTAAACTCAGACCACAGTGGCAAAAATTCGATCAATTTTACGTATGTCCGAGAATTGCCTACCGTCTGTCCATCCGTTCATTTGTTCATTTCTTCTTTCGTTTTATTCGTTCGTTCTTTCGCTTGCTCGCTCGATCGATCGATCGCTCGATCAGAAGTACCCAACGAAGGTTGTTATCGAAATCATCATTAGTGGCCTAGATGATAAATGGGCATGCGCAAAGGCATTTTCAGTTAATTTTTAACTACCGTGGGAAAAAAATATCCGCTCTTCAGAGCCAGCTAGCAATTATTTAATAGCCGTTTTCTCCAGCCAGCATCCATAATGTTCTGGCTTTTTCCCAGCCAGGAACATTTGTTTACCCTTTTCTGCCAGCAATGTTTGTTTTTGTCCTGGTTTCCCAGCCAGGAAAATTTATTCGCCCTTTTCTGCAAGGTGTTTTAATTTTTCGTCCCCTTTTGCCAGCCAGTAGTTTTCCCCCCCAAAAATGGTTTGTGTCCTTAAACAGACAATTCCGGAAAATTACGTTAAGAAAATAGTGTTTTCAACTCGTTTTTGTCAAGACAAAATACTTTGTTTACTTTATAACTAAAAATGGACTTGTCACTTACCTCAAGATTAAAACTGATGAACCCATCAATAGAACCATTTCAGCACAAACCCTTTTATCGATTTTTTTATATAACAAAATGTCGGTGAGCAGATTGAATTCTAAACAAAACATTTTTAGAACTCATCTTTTCAGCTCTTAATGTTTACATTAGTGTAAATGCCATTCGGTAAATGCCATTCGGTATCAACGAACGCTTTTCATTCAACTAATTTATTCCGTTGTTTTCACGTTACCAGGCACCAGCCAATAGCGGAGCTCCATCCTTCTGCATATAAAAAACACACGACCCACAATTCCTTGATTCGCTCCGACGAAGGGCTAACGCTCGAAACGTCAGCAACTGAATCTCTTTACGGTGGCCAATTGACATTATCAACCCAGTTGATAAAACCAAATTTTTAATGCCATTTATATGGTTATTATAAAAGACATAATTATAAAACCATTAATGCTAGTAAGACATAATTATAAAACCATTAATGCTAGTAAGGTCAGTGTATTTGATGGACGGGAAGTGAAGATGATTCCACTGCCAGTAACGCACAGTCTATTCGGTGAAGGGCACACAAAGATGATTCAAAGGCCAACGTACATCGCAGTGTAAGATGATTTTTTCTTCCAGAATCTATTACATGGATAGCACATTCAGATGTTTCAAGTACATGTTGGTGAAGCACAAACTTGTTTGGCAGTCTACAGATTTGGTTGTGAAAAATAATGTTTAACTTCCCTAATATTCAAAATTGTTTATGTATTTTACTTGCTTTATTTTGCTCACCAAAGTTAAAGGAAACGAGAAAAAATATTTCGCCTGTATGGAATGGTTTTAGATAATAAGGGCTAATCACGCTGCTCGGTCTCTTCTAGCCGTGTTCTTCTGTCACATGATTGTGAATCTGAAAGCAATAAGGAGTTCAGTGTAAACTAATTTGTTAACTCAGTAAAAGTTTATACAAAGGGCTTCCTGAACATATTTCCGTTTCTAAATTGTTTGTAAGAGCTGAAATTAAAACAGCAAAGCCAGAAAAACTATACACCGATGCATGTGCCTACATGACACTGACGTGATTTTTTTCAAAACAGGGCCATGGTAACAAGGGCAAGATAACAAGGCAATTTCTTTTGTGCGGCTCTAAAGCTAGGTTCGGACGATTACTGGATACTTCCGAAGGTACGTTTATCGAAATGTTTAGAATCACGATTAATCAAATAAAAACACGGCATTTAAAGTTATTTTGATTCTGGGTTGACCGTGACGAACCGACTCCGAAAATGCTCTTCTGTTGGTTATCGAAAAACTGAAACAAACAAACGGCCACTGAGTATTCTGCAACCATGGCGACAAGGACACAATAATTGAATACAGTATGTTGCCCTATTTCCGGACACTTTTTGCATAAACCGTACTATCTTACCTCAAAACAACGCAAATAAGCTGAAATTCAGCCACAAGTTAGCTTCCACGTCTAGTAAGTAGGTCGTAAAGTTTCATCGCCTAAAACTCTTCAGATCCTTCGTAATTTTGAAAAGAGTTCGTAGAATTGGATGCCCTATTTCCGGACAGGTTGCCCCATTTCCGGACGATCGTTACGAGATAAATACTCCGCTATTCGTGGGAACATTCTTCTCCCTTATGGCAAAATATATCTTGTAAAAGTTGAATAAAGAAACATTTATTTAAAAGATTACTTTTTGTCCGAAATTGAAAGCTTTTTCTTTCGATTATTTAGCGAAGAAGTCATCAATGTTTTGAAACCGGTCAACAAGCCGACATATTTGATTTGTATCACGGTAAGACGAGGAAGACCGGCGACTGATTTGTTAGACACTGGACTGGACTTTTTTTTCCAAACTAGTTTGCTATCGTTAGGTGTCCGGAAATAGGAACACCTCACCAAAAATGCAAATAAACACTTTTGTGGTCAAGTTCGAAGATACGGAACTGAAAACAGAAAATTCTTATCTGCTGACAAACCTAGTCCTTTAAGCTTTACTTATGTCCAAAAAAAAGTTTCATCTGTATCGTAGTTTGCGAGAACAGACCGCTTAACCGTAAACAGGTAATTCGACGCGCGCTAAAAATCGCATTATACCTACCTCGACTGAAAACGAATGTTCTCGCCTAAACGGAGCGTGGCTTGACCACGAAGGAATCAAAAGAAAGCTGACTAGTCGATAAGTCTTCAGAACATATCGATCGGATTTGTTTTATTGTTTCAACGAAATACAGAATCGTTAAGTCTAAGTGTCCGGAAATAGGGGTGTCCGGGAAATAGGGCAACATACTGTACTTTGTTTCACTTCACTTTTGAATGTAGGATACTTTTATTGTGTCGAACCGAATCGGAGAATGATTCTCATTTTTGTTGTTGATGTTTTAGAAAACTCTTACAACTAACGGCCATAATTATTTTGTATCGGAGTACGAGTCACAAAAACCAATGCAAGCATTGCTCACATGAGCGGTATTCTGCAACCATGGCGACAAGCACACAATAATTGCCGAATAATTTGTTTCGCTTCAGTTTGGAATGTAGAATACTTTCATTGTGTCGAAACGAGTCCGAAAATTCTTCTCATTTTTGTTGTTGATGTTTTAGAAAAGTCTTACAACTAACGGCCATAATTATTTTGCTTCTCGTCGGAGTATGAGTCACAAGCACTGCTCACATGAGCGGTAGTCTGCAACCATGGCAACAAGCACAAAATAAGTAGGCAATTCGATTATTACAGTCCCGACAGGAGGATGTTCAGAAAACAGAAAGGAACGAATCATTCGGCTGAAAATGCTTCAAGGCGAGCTAAATTTTATTGTGTTTCTCATCGGAGTATGAGTCACAAAAACCAATGCAAGCACCGTACAATCAGGTACAATATAACGCAACTTTTGGTATACGTTAAAGATGCCCTTGTTTTAAAAACGTGATCGCTTCTAGTTCCTTCATCATTTGAAAGGAGAGGAGGAGGCTGCCCAAAGTGCCTTTGGTTACCTCAGACCGTCAAACGTGGAACGAAAAAGAGCGCGATTGGAAAATTGAGAGCGGTGAGACATGCGAAAAAGAGGCCGTTTAAGGTCATTTTGTTTTCGCACGCGTCTTGCCGCTCTCGATTTTTCACTCGCGCTTTCTTTTTTCGCTTCTAGCCTGCGCAGCAAGCGTTCCCAAGCGAGTGAAGAGCTGTTATCGTGTTCTCGTCCGAAGTCGAGCGTAGAGCAGTTATCGTATTCTGGCCGCGCGAATACGATAACAGCTCTTCGCTCGCTTGAAAATACAGCAAAAAGGTACGTTACTTGGGGATTCCTGCGCGACACCAAAGATAAAGAAAAAGACTAAATTTCAAATTTTCATCGGTTATGAAGTCTACAGAAAATGCATAAATATGTGAATAGAAAACTCACCTACTCGAAGTTGGCGGTCGTTGCTGTCGTCAGAATCTAACAAATCTTCAAAACTATTAGTCTCTGATAATCCCGTAGTACAAAGAATTGGAAACGAAAAGATGCTATAACACCACTCAGTCAAGCAAAATTTGATGCGAAATTGAATAATTAAGGTGAATCAAGGAAAGACCAGAAAGATCTCTCACCAGAGCAGCGCCAAAACTCCTTTCCAATCCAGATCACCCTGCCAGATCACTGCGAGCTCTATTACATTACCACCCGTCTTTTGAAATCGAATGCCGTCCAAAGTCGCCAATAGCATTTCCTTTGTTATTATTAAGTCCGACAGCAATATGAAACGCGATGAGCAAACATAATACACTTGCTGAAACGTCGGGAGATTCCGGTACAGAAAAACTCCAGTAAACAAACCTCCGCCAGAGAGGAATCGATTTGCATTCTTGAACCAGCAGCACAAAAAGTATTTAAAATCCCAAGCAAATTTAGTTTGGAGTTGATCTCCCAGCAAGATTTCGTAAAAACAAAAGAATTTACCAGCCAGTTTAACAATGAAAAAAACTGCCAGCCAGATAAACATGGGCCTGTGGAGCGGTTTCGTTGGGTACTTCTGCTCGATCAATTGTAACCATACTTATCTCCGGATGCTAATGATTGTATTTTATCTATAGTTTATTCCTGTCATTGTTCATAGTCTGTTATTTGAAGCTTACAAATTGGTTTATTTTGTTCTTTCAGGAGCCATAATCGGGGTTGGAGACGGTAAGCGCGCGTCATTTCTAGTATTGGGGTTGTCCCCTTTTGCTATGTTTAGAACAAATTGCGCCATCGCCTGTGACACACGCACGTCCTCCCGCGAGGATTTTTGCGAGGACATCTCGCGGAGAAAATGAAACAAAATGGCGTCCAAAATTACTTCCTTAGTGTAAACTACTTTGTTATTCTCTCGGCAGTTTTCTTTCCAAATGTAAGTAAAGCCTCAGCTGTGAACTCCCGTGATAATGACAAAGAACATGTGGATGATAAAAGTGCCGGATATGTGGGACGAGAATCGCGCAGCACTCAAAACAACGTTTCACAGCGTCACAATATCGAGATACAAGGTAATAAGATTACAGCGAAAAGACAGAAAAGGTTTTTGCTGAAATACAATTTAAACGACGCCTGTCTTACTTTGATTCGTTGTTGTACTACAGGCTCATAAGTTATCAGATAAGGCATTAATTACAGACACTTATCCGTTGCTTCAAAATATATCTTGCAGCATTCCATATTTTGATTTCAGTTCTTCTTTCTTGACATGTGATTGTACTTACGTTGTTAGATGACATGGAATAATAAAAAAACACTGGAATTCTGAAGTTTAGCTTGGTCTTTAATTATTTTGAAACCAGAGAACATTTGACTACTTATGTTATTGTTTTCCTCAGGGATGACTTATTTAAAATGTTTTCCAATAAATTAGTGATGATATTTTGATACCGGTATACGACATTGAATTGAAGATAATGAACTCCGATCAGGTGAAAATGAAAACAAAATTCCTTACTCTAAGGGAAAAGGGCCATTTTGCCTCTCATTTTATTTATATTATCACATATATAGTCAGCCTTGCATTTCATGATGCAATATTTCATATTTCAGTAAAAACAAAGGCTCATCTTTCAACACCCTACATGTCAGTTTGAGCTGACCTTAAGCTTACATGATGGCAGACTCATGGATGATTTTTGTTTTCTTTGCTTTGTTTTCATATTATTATTAGACAATATCCCTGCTACCAGGAAAGCAGTAAATCTATTTTTATGAAAAAAGATAAAAAGTAAAGCTAATTGCATGTAATGAATTGTAGTAAACAAATTTGATACTGAGATTCTTAGTTTTTAATTGACCCCTTTGAATACATATAGTCCCTTCATTTGAAGAAATGATACCTAAAATGAACCTCAATTATTCATTCCACGCAACTGACAGTCACCCCCATTCCCATACAAGGAATATCCCTATTCATGCATAGAGGACAGATAAAGATGTTAACTCCTAGCCTGCAACTATCTAATTGCCATGACCGTGTAATTATAGCTGAATGGATACAGAAGCTTTGGAAAATGTTTTTGACCTAATTTAAATGACTTTGTTCCATTTAGTGGAAGGAATGGTCTTTATCAAATATGTGTTTACTGTTTTATTTTAGTTACAGGTTTGTTTTATGGGCACCTGAATTATAAACAAACCTCTTTACTTTGTTTAAGCTAACATTATCAACAATAAGATACAAGTTAGCTTATTTTCTATTTTGAAATGGGATTCACTCCAACTTGGATCAACTCCTGCTAACCACATCACAATTATTGTTATTGTCAACAACAACAACAACAACAACCAAAAAAGGGAATGTATAAACCATGAGTATAGCCATGGAAGAAGGAAAATTCACTCATTAAAATGCTGTGGCAATACTGGATTTACTTCAAAAGACTTGTACTGGGCTTGAATAGTATTTGCAAATGAAAGAAGTTTTAAAAATACAAACTCTGTATCAAACAGTTGTTTGGTAATACAAGGCCAAAATTATTGATTCATTTCTAACAATGTCACTCAATTTAAATTGCTATTTAATAAAGCTATTAAGGCATATGTTAAATTATCTATACAGAACATCACCATCAAATATGGCACTTTATAGTACCTTTGAAAGTGCTATCAATGGGAAAACAGTGAACACAAAAACCAACTTCAGTTTTTTGGTTAAATATGTTGTCTATGTTGTTATAAATCTGAGGAAAGATCAAACCACAAGAATATTTTTAGTGCAAGAGTGCAATTAATGTGAATGGTTTATAGAATCAAACAATTCTAATCTCTTGATTCGTAGATGAAATTATTAAGCTTACCGGTAGGTAAAGAATAATTATCTCGAGACAGTTTAGTCAGTTTAAAAATAATCGATGAAGTGCAATAAAATAATCAATTTCAAGAAAAATCAATAAGCAATCACACCGTTTGGATGGCAAATTCTTATCTTGCAAATCACATACGAATCCACGGACACTTTCGCAAGTACCATATATCCAACAACAACAACAACCAAAAAAGGGAATGTATAAACCATGAGTATAGCCATGGAAGAAGGAAAATTCACTCATTAAAATGCTGTGACAATACTGGATTTACTTCAAAAGACTTGTACTGGGCTTGAATAGTATTTGCAAATGTGAAAGAAGTTTTAAAAATACAAACTCTGTATCAAACAGTTGTTTGGTAATACAAGGCCAAAATTATTGATTCATTTCTAACAATGTCACTCAATTTAAATTGCTATTTAATAAAGCTATTAAGGCATATGTTAAATTATCTATACAGAACATCACCATCAAATATGGCACTTTATAGTACCTTTGGGAAAACAGTGAACACAAAAACCAACTTCAGTTTTTTGGTTAAATATGTTGTCTATGTTGTTATAAATCTGAGGAAAGATCAAACCACAAGAATATTTTTAGTGCAAGAGTGCAATTAATGTGAATGGTTTATAGAATCAAACAATTCTAATCTCTTGATTCGTAGATGAAATTATTAAGCTTACCGGTAGGTAAAGAATAATTATCTCGAGACAGTTTAGTCAGTTTAAAAATAATCGATGAAGTGCAATAAAATAATCAATTTCAAGGAAAATCAATAAGCAATCACACCGTTTGGATGGCAAATTCTTATCTTGCAAATCACATACGAATCCACGGACACTTTCGCAAGTACCATATATCCATAGATGTCTAATAAGTAAGCTTCCATTTTAAAATATAATTTGGTTTTATCAACTGGGTTGATAATGTCAATTGGCTACCGTAAAGAGATTCAAGAGCTGACGTTTCGAGCGTTAACCCTTCGTCGGAGCGAATGGATTGGATTCGCTCCGAAGGGCTAACGCTCGAAACGTCAGCTCTTGAATCTCTTTACGGTGGCCAATTGACATTATCAACCCAGTTGATAAAACCAAATTATATTGTTATACTTCCCACCGACGCAGCACCACAGTTTCTTTAGAAACTTACCCCCTCTTTCCATTTTAAAACACGATTACCATCATTTATAACACGATTGTGTTTTGCTCCAAGTTCATCTCGATCCTACGCTGTACGGTAAGCCTCTCCGACAAATAAATTATTCACATTGAATGGAGAGACCAACTTGCTCCTGTTGTCAGTGTATAAACAGCCATTTTGGCGATGTTGTAGAGCAGTCTTCTGATTTACAGCCAAAAATATCAAGAAGATGGACTTTAATACTTTGACACGGCAGTGTCAAAGCTAACTGTACTGGTATAGGTAATTAATTATATCTTCCATACAAAATTGAGGTTCACAGAACGCCTTCCTTGATTCTCAACTTTTGTAGGCACTTGCAGACACTCGAAGCAGTCAAATGCGCGGCAATCTGTTACTCGTGACTTGCGTGACACTGATCACGCAACACAGCTACATCCACGCGAGAAGCCACGCAAATTTGCGCGGGCGAGCGCGATTATATGACGTCGAGGATGGCGCAATTTGTTCTAAAAATAGCAAAATTGTCCCATATCATAGGTGCGCGCGGATCCCACCACTTACGGTCTCCAATCCCGATTATGGCTGCTGTTTCCATCCGATCTTTCGCGACTGGAGAAACAGAACAAAGACAAAGATCGAAACCAGAAACCGCGCATGAAAAGCCTCTGGCGCCCAGGGCAGCAAACGAACAGAACGATAATGGGAAAGCAAAAAACCTTCAAAAGCATATTTAAATTTTAAAAAGATTATTCTTCTCTGACCAGATGGCTACAATTTTTTACAGATTTTCACTGGAAATAGGCAATTTCCTTCGCGCGGTATGCCAACCGATAAGTGACGTACTAGGAAGAACATCGAGAAAGTACTTTAGATTTGCCCTACCCCCACCCCCCGGGGCAAGATCTAAACCGCTTAAAACAATTCCCCAACCTCGGGTCGACAGGGCTGGACTTGTCCCGGGGATTGTCCGGGGGGGGGGGGGGGGTTGGTTACAGGTTAAAATGAACCACGCATAACGAAAAACGCATGCTTACAATTCTTACAGTCTTTCCCGTAAAACCGTCAACACCAGAAATGTTTATGGAATGTTATTGTGTTACAAAGAAAAAGCCAATCAGGTGTGAGAAAACTAAACCGCAAACAGCAACGGTCATTAGTTTGTGGTTTTGAGGTTTGTTCGCGTGTCCTGAACTTTGCTGCGATTGGTCACTACACAATAAACATTCCAGAATTTTTTTCTGGTGTTCACGGTTTTACGGGAAAGACTGTAAGATTGATGTATAGTTTGACCTGATACTGCAAACTGGGAATAAGACCGTAAGTGTCTTGCGGAAAACTCAGTTTTCTGTTTTAGTTCACGTGACATAGGGCGTGTCTCGATGATGTTATCAACCCGTTTAATTTGCTCCCACACTCATAGTTGCTGCCGGAGCATTAGCGTAGGCAGCACACATATTCTTGAAAGGATTCGAGAAGTTTGGTACGTTCGATGGTTTCGGATCGAGAAACAGCCTATCAGCAACCCCTTTAAAATGTTAGCCAGCAGCCAATCAGCAGTTCCCTTATAATCGATGAAACTCACATGTTCTCTGCCATTTTCCCTCTCGTGTTTCACAAGAAAGCGAAAGCGATCTATCTATTCAGGTGAGTTTTGCAGCTTTTTCGTTCTCTTTGATCGCGTTCGCCGATCTCTTTTGATTACTTCTATTCGAGGAAGCATTCCTCAAGGTCGCCTTCAGTGAGCATTCAAGAGGCCGACAGTTTGCATTTTTTATGACACTTTCAGCTTTTCAATCGATCGATTCTTGGACGCAAACAAATATCGATGCTATCTTATTTCATGGAGATCGCATGTACTTTAATGCATGCTGGTACCTGATACGGACACTCTTTCAATATAAAACGAGGTGGCAATTACTCATTTTGTGGCGAAAGGCCATTTTGCTCACTGAGACAGGTTCTAATTAATGCCTTTTCGGATAGTCCAAATGCAATGTTAGTTCTTAATGGTTATGTGATGCTGTTATAAAACAATCAGATTCCTATTATTTAATTGATTCACATGCAAGAAATTGCCTGGGAACGACGACGGACGGTCAACGGTCAACACCTTTTCAGCCTTATCAGCCTTTTCAGCCTTATCAGCTTTAATACATCTTTGTTATAGGGCATCCATGGTATGGTCAATTGACAGCTGTCAGATCGAGGTATCCGCTCACCAGTACCATATAACCAGATCGCGGGCTCAGGTTACTCATCGAGGTAACGTGTTTTTTTGAAGTTGACCGCTGACCAGGCAATGGTTTTCTTCATTGATCGCGGGCTCAGGTCCCATTTTTTCTTCTCGCAGCATTTTTTAACTTTTTATGGTCATTTTTAGCGGAAATTCTGCAATTCGACTTGACGTTTTTAATTATTATTTATTTCAGAGAAATTATTAAGAACCAGCAAAAATACGGAGCTCCGCGTTTAGGCTTGGCTAAATCTATATATTAAAGTTTACTGAACTACTGGGCTGCATTCATTATGTATGCTACAGGGGGGGGCAGAGGAATTTTTTTTTCAGCGGCTCGGTTTTTAATATCCCCCCCAAGGTCCATACAAATTTTCAGAACCCCCCCCCCCAAGCAATCAGCCGAAAAATGAATACCCCCCCCTCCCCCCTCACAAGAAATATCAAAATAAATATCTGTATAATAGTAAGAGACATGTTTAATAAGAACATTAAGAGAGCTTTGACTGTTTATGTCATACCTATGCCAGCCAGTTTAAGTAGCGCGAATTAGGTATAGATAGCCTGCCAGCTCATGTACGAGTACTACCAGGAGTATTGACAGGAACCTCCGTTTCACTGTCACTCTCGTCGACAAAAGCAACAACCTCATCATCATCATTTTATGGTCATATCTTTTTCTTTTTCAACCTTAATGGCTTAATTATTTGTTGTCTTGATAAGTGGCAGATATAGCAGGGGGTGCATGTGGACCCCTTTCAAACTGGTACAGAAAATTCATTGAACATTTAAGTGCATATTTGTTGTTCAATTTCATAAAACTGTGCACTGAATTACATTGTTTTCTTTTGCATTCGTTGATTTAATAAAGTTGCGCTGCTTAGACTGAGGTTGCATTAAATATTTCCATTTTAGATGTTTTACTTTCTATACTGTATCGAAACATTACATCTACAGGCCAGGCACACTACTTGAAAAACTTCAAAATAGGTACTAATAATATATAGTCTCTCAGAATAATAGAGGTACCCTTGTTGCTTACAATCCTTGAAAGAAGCTGCTGTACTTATCTTTTCTTTTCTCACTTTTTAAAACCATTACAAAAGCTAGACAGAATCTTGCAAAAAATAAGCATCCCCCCAGGAGATATTTAAACAATTTTCATATCCCCCCTTGTTTTTGCTCTAAAAATTTGAGATCCCCCCCTAAAATCCTCTGCCCCCCCCTGTAGGATACATAATGAATGCAGCCTAGATGGATTTCAAAATCATCTTTAAACTTTAGTGTGTTGTCTGAATGTAAGCTTAGTTGAGATTATATCTGTCCATGTTTTTGAAGTTATTGGTTTCTCGTATTTTGTTAAAATTAGTTCAAAAATTGAACTATAAAGTCATAAAAAGAACTTAATTTGTGTATCAATACTATCAGAACCCTAATTTGGACAATACCTGATTATGTCTTCAACTTCAATTCATCTAGGTTGATCACCTAGGCTACATTTATCGTGAACTTCAAACGACAGCCAAGTAATTAAGCTTTTGGAAGTAGACAGATGTTTACGCACGAAATCCTGTATTCCAGAATGGGAACCGAAAATGGTATACGGCTGAACAAAACTTTTGACAATAGCGATCTTTCATGTTTCAAATCTTTTGATACAAACGCACATACTATTGCTTAACCTTACTAGAGTAGAGAGGCCGCACGCAACTTCTCCTTGAGAACTACTAGTCTACTGTCTGAATTTAGTTTCATAAAAGCAATGCTAAGTCAAGTTACAGCCGATTGAATTTTCCCTAGCAACGACCCAAAAAGATACTGTTCAGAGCCCTTAACATTGCGTGACAGCAGTGCAGTGCAGTGCAGTCTCGATGTATGTATTTCAGTTCTCCAAAAACTTCAATTTGTCATAAAGTTAAAGTTTCTTTTATCCATTTCGTAAGAATTTGGCGGACAAGTTCACTGTTTCCATAAGGTTAGATGTTCGGACACAACAAACAATGCTTGTAGTTTAATTACACTAAGTTATTCAAATACACACAGGCAACTAATTCGCAATATCGAACATCGAAAAGTCTGTCTTTGTGTTTTTGATTGTCTACTTGGAAGTGCATGTGCGCCTTTTAACAACTATTTTACAAGGGTTAGTCATTGTGTCAATACAAGGAATAGATTTTCGGAGTTTTTCGTTTTTAGGAGCCTCAGTTTTTAACAGTTTACCGTCGGACATAAGAAATCTGAACTCCCGGCTTTTATTTAGGCAAAAGGCCAACGAACATTTTTATTTGTAATTTTTATTCGTAAGCTTTTATATGTTTTATATGAAGCTTTGCCTTTTCAATCTTTTGTATTTGTATTTTTACCTTTTTAAATTTTTAAATATCTTACAGGACCCCTGTGATAACAGTACGTTCTAGTACTGATGGGCTAATCCTGTTTAAAGATTCGTTTTATTATTATTGTTATTATTATTATTATTATTATTATTATTATTATTATTATTATTATTACTATTTCCGTATGACCATTCGATCCTGTACAAAGTACAACGCTCACTGTAGTTTTGCATAATTACGTTTCCGTGTTTGCGGCTTGTATTCTGTACTGAACGTACAAACATTGACATAAACACTTTTCCTAATGCTTTTACTTCTGAAATGGCTAAAAATCCCGAGATAATTAAAAAATTTTTGACAAACACGATCATACGTTTACGTCACGCACCACCATAACTCTGAAATTCAAATTGCGCTGGTTTCCAAACGAAACATGCTATTGAGCTGAAAAGTTGTAAGCAGACAAATAATTAGCACCTCTTCTGCCTGATGAGGATAAAATCTTTGGTGGCTCTTTAATTTTGGATTTTAGAATTTCATGACGTCACGTGCAAGCCAAGTCAAGCACATATTGTAAGTCTGGCCTTTATTAAATGTAAATAAATATATATCAAACTGTGCCAAAGAACCGATATTTTACGTAGTACAGATATCTATACCAGTAATCAAGTGCCACTGATCAAGAGGGTCGATCAAATATATCTGTATAAAAGTTGCTCGCATAAAGTTGATGCAACAGTATGGTTGCGTTTTACATAACAGCACCGTTTACTGTAGATAATCGACTGTACGTTCGTTGTCTCTATTATTGACATTTTTACTGCACGCCTACAGAGCCAGTCTGTTAGCAAGCAGCTGGTTGCTGGCTAAGCTTCCTAAAGGCTTCAATGGCGGAGGAACGTCGGTTAAAGTTATTAACAAACAGCATTTGCAGCTCGATGAACGTCGATACATTGACCATTGACTATGTTTAAAACCTGGCCACAAACCGAGTACAAAGCAATGAAGCAGCCTCTTTCAGAATAACGAAATGAGCTTTTACCAAGTGGTAAACAAAGCGTGAATTTAAAGAACAATAAAATTGAAGTGTTAACCATCGGAGTATTATATGCAAGACTGAAATCGCTTAATAGCAAGAGTAACACAATCAAAAATTAAATTTTTAAAAATAATAAAATAACTGATTTGCAGTTTAAATACACAGCCAATAAACTTATGACATTGCCATTCATGTATTAAAGTGACGGTTAAAGCTCACACTATTAAAACGTATTTCAGGCTCACCAAAAACAATAACGTCAATCCAAGACGAAGTCATGTATCTTTGTATCGCTGCCTGCCACTCGGTCAGGTTTTCTTCTTTTGCTGTTGAGAAATCCAGACAAAAAACGAAAGAGATGAAAGCGGATGCCTTCGTAACGCTTCTGGGGATGATTGAGTAACAAGGAAAGTTTTAGCCTGCCACGCAGTAGCTGCGAACACAGACGGATTTTGTTTCACGCCGCCTTTAGGGGTTGCTTCAAAGGAAGGTAGTTGTGACGTCAGTGGTGTAAGGCGGATTGCGTGACCAATAAATGCCAAAACATGGGGGACCTTGTGAGGTTTGCCCTTAAACTCGCCTAAAATGTCTTTAAATCGACCCCAGGACCACAGAGACATCATATACCATTGCCTCTAAACCAATCAAAACCAAGGAAATGCAGTATGCCATGGCATAGCAAATATGGTACGTGTACGCGTAAAAGAATACATTTTTCGCAATGTTTGTGCAATATATTTTGGGCGTTTTCAATAAAACAATTATTCCACTCGCTCTTGTTGGATATGAGATGGTTATGGCCAACTCGGCGCTACTGGCCTCATTGGCTGTCTACCATCTCATATCCAACGTGCGCTCGTGGAATAATTGTTAAATATACTGTTCAATCAGCCTTACGTTTTATCTTCGTTCATAATTTAGTTATTGCTGATTAGATCCTTTACAGTAGAGGATCGAGTACTTCTGTTTTATGATGGCGGGCCTTGCACATTTACTCTCATTTTGAAGGCATGTACTAAAAAGAGGAACACCGGAACACCGGACAACCACAAAACACGGAACACCGGACAACCCCGGAAAAACCCAGAACACCAGAAATACCGTCAAATGCCAATAAATTTCTAATATAAGATAATAAATAAAATTCTTGTTCCGGGGTGTTCCGGCGTTCCGTGTTTCGGGGTGTTCCAGTGTTTCATGTTTCTGGAGTGGTTTTAGTACATGCCGATTACCTGCGACTTTCGCACATAACTAGTATTCTGCTTACATCAGCCATTAATTGCGTCATTCCTTACTGGTGCACCCCTCGTAAGAAAAATCCTGGATCCGTTCCTGTCGAGTTTGAACCCTCCACAAACGTTTGCCTGGTAGCTGGAAGCATTTTCTTGCTTTAACAAGCAAACATCTCAGACGACATGGGTTTCTTTTGGTTGTTAATTGGCCTACATTGTTATAATTCCCATTGGGGTGTGGTGCACCTTTGTATACCATTCCTTGTGAATATCACACCACTTGACGCCGACCAGTTTTCTCGAGCCTATTTTTCTTGATTTTACTGCACGGCTAGTTTGTATCGGTATGTTTTTTCTTTATTCCCTAAGTTGCACCCAAATTTTGGGCAACTCACAGTTTTTGGGCAACAAGAGAAACTTGGGAGAATTTTTTGGACAAATCGTTCACTGCGCCCCCAACTACAACCCCCACCCCCCACCCCCGGGACTCCCTCTGGCAAAAAATTGCCAGTACGCTTATGGTTGTACCTCTTAGTTGGTTTTCAATGTTTTTACTGTGGCTTTTCTTTTCTAATTTGCATTTATAACTGAATTGTATTTGTTGCAATGAACAGTATCTTACATTTCGTATGTCAGAACACCGAATGTTACTTTATTGTATTTGATGTAATGAACTGTAACTTGTGTCACATGAATCAGTGAACTGTACCGTTGTAATAAACTCGATTACTGGCGTCCCCCTCCATATTCCGTTGTCTTGTTTGCTTTCATAATTACAACAGAAATATTTTCTATTCAGCTGAGGTCACTTTTTGATACACTTTCACTCTCATTAGTCATGCAGTTTCCCTGGTGATTGTAAAGCGTAAAAGGAGGCAGTGCTAAACATGGGTACGGATTATTGATTTCACTTTTACAGCGTCATATGTCCTCTAAAAATCTGTCTTTTCATCAATGTTTTTACACAGTCTCTGCGAATTTTTGAGAATTTACATTCGGATTATATTTTTTTCTTAAAAATATCGAAGATCCGGTCCCAGGATTCGTTATAGTAGAATTAGAAAAGCGTTAGCTGCTAAAACGTATTAATAAGTATAAACTTTCGACAGCCAGTCTGCTGTCTTCGACGGATAAAAATTAATGATGAAGTGAAACGTGAAAAAAATTTGCAGTAAATAAAGCGAGAAATACACATGAATTAACTACTAAATTAAAAAAAATGTTCTAAAGAATGTAATAACTGTTAAAATTAATGTTTCTTTTAAAGAATGTTAAACTCCTTTGGCAGTGGGCATAAGTTATGGTCGGCTTCATTAGTTTTGATAAGAAAATTAACCAGAGGATGTTAACCGAAAACATGCTCCCCAGCGGGGAATCGAACCCCGGTCTCCTGCGTGACAAGGGGGAATACTCACCACTATACTACCGAAGGAATTGGGCCCTTACTCCGTGTACCGTATGGAAATGTTAGACATTGTTTCACGTTTGTTCTTGATTATTTGCAGTTTGGGCAGCATTGTTTCTCGTCTTTTCTCCTTTTGTTTTACGTCATATGTGTCCGTTCCACGAAGAATTTGAGCCGGGAATTGCCAAAATTAGACATTTTATTATCTAAATATGAATTAGTCTCTTTGCAACACCTGGCCGAAACAAGAATTCCAAATAATATTTGAAAACTAGGTGGGAGGTAAGAACTATAATGTAAATTTCTCGAAGGCAGCTGATGCCAAATTTTTGAGTGAATGTAAATACAATATAATGGCTGACTTCGAGAAGGGTTAAGCGATAAATTTTTGAAATTTCTCAGTCGAGTACGATCTGTCTTAGTGACCCCGGGAAATGTGTCGTACTCGTGGCTGATGTAAAACGGCTGCGGAATTTGTTTGTATGTCACATTCAGGCCGACTGAACTAAACACCCCGCTGTAACAGACCCACTGAAACACTACTCAGTGGATTATTTTCCCCTATCCATCGTACATTTAGTCTCCCCAGTACCCAATGAGTATTTTGATTTTACCCAGTGACCGTGCGGTGTGACCCAGCGTATTTTGTTTGCAAAAAATAATAATAAATAAGAAACAGAAACAGAAAACGAGCGGACCCAGTGCGAAATTAGCCAACCCGGTGACATTTTCCCGAAAACCCACTGAGGATAAAGATTCCACTGGGTCTGTTGCAGTGTAACTAATGCAGTCCACGAAGCTCCACTTGAGGCAACTCAACTCTAGACGACAAGACTACCATAGTGAAACCCATTTGAACGTGTAAGCTTGCGACCGCAACCACCTTTGCAGTCTATTGGGAAATACCGACTCATATTAAGTTTCGTTTTCAACCTCTCGTAAGCGTACGCTCTCAAAGATTTGAATTCTCATTAATTATCACTTATAAATAGAGATGCACTACCCTGATATAAAATTACTTGATATGAGTTGTGTTGTCGTCTATAAAGACTTTCTTTAGGATTAGAGAAATGCGTTTAAAGCCATAATTACTTACTGTCTTTATCTTCTCTCGGTCAAGGCAGTATTGTTCTCGAGCAGAAAGATTCAAATCATTGGAATTTTGCGGAAATAGTCATTCAGGTAGCAACCGTGACTTGTCTTGGATTTTGTTTATCATCTTTGAAACGTCCGTTTTGCGTCATTGGTGATTGAACATCAATCAATCACAAAAAAAGCTCAGATATTATTGGCATGTGTCAAACTATACTTTCTTCACTGTAAATAAAGAACATGCTCGATAAACAAAACCTCTCACCCTCGAGAACAGACAGCAAGATTATTGTCTCCCATTCGCTGCTACTGTGAGTGGGCATGAAACAAGCCCAGCAGGAAACAAGCTATTGAAAACCAGTCTCTTCAGGCCAATGGCCACCGATATTAAATCTTATTATAAGCACGTGAGGTCCTTTTAAAAATAGGTAATTTTAAATTTGTGGATCTCTACCCACACTCCCCCCCCCCCTCCACCTACCCCCGAGACTGAGACAATACTTCGTTTAATATATTGTCTATGCCTGGGGCTTCGTTCATTTCAATTTACATATTGCAGTATCGAACTCTTCATCCGAGGCCCCTCATTCTGTTGTTTAAAATATTTATAGAACTCTTCCGCTCTTGATGTCTCCACTCTCCCTGTTTTCCTTTTTCTAAGGTTAAATATGTTACCAATCTGTTTCCAAGTGTCTTTGGGATTCTGGTAATCGATGTCCGCTATTTTTTACTGTATTGTCATGTATATTCCTGTTGCTATTAAACCCCCCCCCCCCCCCAGTCATAATGTCGAGTTACTGAAATTAATTGCAAAGCATATTTATGATTGTTATAAAATGAGACAAAAATGTAAGTAGTTAACATTTAACGCAAGAAAATTATGAAATTGTTAATTTATTTGGAAAACTGTTGATGTACCAGGTACAAGACACCAAATAAACAAATATATGTATGTATAAATGTATTAGCGTGCTTTGACAGACCAGACAATTTTGAAACAAGATCCATTTTGGGGGGTACATTTTTATCTTGCAAGAAACGTGAGGGGGGTCAAATGTTATGACACAGACACACAATAAGCATAGGAGTTCTGGAACAGTGATGCCTGCTGTTTTTTTGCTTAACTCGGCTCCTAGTTGTTCCATCTAGTCGCCGAGTTAAGCTAAAAAACAGCAGGCATCACTGTTCCAGAACGTCCTATGCTTATTGTGTGTGGAAGCAGAATAAAAGTAAACAAAAAGCAGACAAAGGGCAATCCATGCCCAGCAAGCGAGCGGCGCGGCACATTTAATTTTTCCTTTTCTCTGGGAGAAATAAACTCTTAGTTATGCCGCAGTTAGAGCATTTGGCTTGCATCATTCTTCTCCCGTTTTTAGTGCGAATTATTTTTTCAGTTCCTTTCTTATTTGGAGTAAACTTACGCTCTTTGACACAGTAAATCTCAGGCATTGCTATTTATTAAGAAAAAAATATTTTTTAATTGCGAATGCGGGGGCATTCGGGTCAAGCAGTATTATTTTTGATTTCGAAGCATTGACGTCATGCGAAGGGTTCAGTTACGCGTGACCGCGCTGCTTGTTCAAAGCGCCCCTGCTGAGAAATAGGTATTACATCACAGGAAGGGACTAAAAGTGAATATAGAAATGACATAACTGACATTTTTAGACATTCCAGAGCAAAGCAAAATTGCAGAGCGACCTGAAAATAACTTAGCGACCAAGAAAATTCTTAAGCGACCAAGAAAAAATTTTTTGACAAAAATCAGGGCGCTCCGCAATTTTGCTTTGCTCTGGAATGTAAGCATTGCGTGACTTCGCGGTCCAGTGAAGTCGTTATCAATAGTGTAAGTTGCTTGAAATTTCACACAGAACTTTCTTTCGCCTCTTGCATAGCTAAAATTACCTCTTGAGTAATATTTCGTACTTCTTTTTGCCAAGAAGGGGTAAAATATTCGTTTAAAAGAATCACCAGAGTCTGGAAAGCAACAATCATGATTTTATTATATGGAAATATACTCCTTTGTTTTCAAATTTTAATTCGAAGAAGCGACGATGTTTTGAAGCTTTTTTTGAAAGTCTGCTTCAGCCTGTGCGCGAGCTTCTCTTTTAATCTTTTCAACATCAACCTGAGGCAGTTTACTTAAAGATGGTTTTTTTGTGAGCTTTGCTCTAACCTTTTCTTTTAACGCATTGTACTGTTCTAATTCAGCAAGAATTATCTGAAATTCTGAATCACTCAAAACTTTATCAGTTATTGCCTTGGAAACCAGTCTGTCAACACTAGTACGTTTTGCAAGGCCAAGTGTCACAATCTCCTGATGTTTTGACATTTTTTTGTCAAGTTTTTTTCCAACAAGAATCAAACTGGAGGAAGCAACAGAGAAAAAGCCACCCACAACACCTAAGGGTATAGCAACGGGTATCCCAATACCTGTTAGAGCAGACGCAAGTCCAGCACTAGAAAAAACAGCGCTGAGCCCGCCAAGACCGCCGGAAATCCAGTTAACAGCCGTTTTAGCGCGTTTAAATTTTTTTCGAACAAGCCTATAGTGGTCAACCTCTTGAGTCAACTTTGCAGCGATTTCGTTCACCTTTCCAAGGCGAAAGTCTTGGGGCATTTGTTGAGTCATTTGCAAAGACTCATGGCCTTCTATAACAGGGTATATCCTGCTTTGTTCAACATAAGCCGGAGCGCTCGGTAATACGTTTGAAGAAGACATCACATATAAAAGGCAGATTTTATTTTTAATTGTTAAAGTATTTCTAATTCAAATTTAAGAGGGAATCCATTGAAATTTAATAACTCTCCGAGTTCATCTCTAACTGATAATGTCAAACCGTTTACATATTGACCAGAAGAAGTGTCACGCAAGATATTTGTATCTGACTTGTAAGAGATTTTTTCATACGGATTACCTCTTAAGTCGAATCGAGCTAAAATACTTGACGGTTTTCCATTGAGAAAATTTTTCTGTCTGTCATCAAGGTCACAGTGAATAAAATAAGTAGATAGGCAGTGTTTTTTGTTAAATCTAAACACTGATAAAGTTTCTTCAATATCAAACAGTTTGGCAAATTCCTCGCTGAAATTTATATTGATTCGATTAGAATCTTTATTTTGAAGAATCAGCACGCCCGCGGGCGTGTCGGCATCTGTAAAATTTATGTTTTCGTATATTTTTAAGGCTTTCTTTAAAGCTTCAACAAAAGTCTCAATGGTGTAAAAACCGGGTAGTAAATTAGTCTCGAATTTTCTATAATCTTGCTCTTTATCTATTAACGTGACCGTTCCACCCTTAAAATTAAACCACGAATTGTAAAGCGAGCAGCTCAAAAGCCTGATATTATTTGGGTTTGGAATTGGATGGTCGAAATAAAAAGTGTAGTCGTTTGAAGGGGCGTTGATCGTGAGCACAACCATTTTTATATAAAAAGAAAATATATTTAATTGAAAATATATTTAATTAATATAAAATGGACAACAATATGTCGAAGTACGCGTGGCTGGCTTCAGCGATTGCCGACAAAAAAGCAAAAGAGGCAAAAACGAAAGCTTGGGCAAAATTTGACAAATATTACCCCCACGCTGACAAAAAAAGATTTGAAGCACAAGTGCAGTTTGATGAAAAGCACGGTGAATCAGCGGAAATTTTTTTCAAAGCAGGTCCCGGCTTTACGCAAAGCGTTTTCGGATCAGATAAAAAATTTTGGAGTTCCCAAATGAAAGCCGCCCTTGGATTAAATGAAAATTTTCCAATGCAGCTTACACCTGTAAAAGGCAAACCTTCTTTGCCTATCCCAGCAGAAGGCTTTCACGAAGCCGCGCCAAGTCTGAAAAAAATATTTAACAACAATATCAAAATATATGTTACGCCTGACCAATATTTCACAACAAAATTCAGGGAAATATTCCAAAAAACAAAACTTACTCACCATTCAGGGAAAGAGTCCAGGCAATGGCTAGCAGGGCCTGAAATGTCTTACTGGCCTCAGCAGCTTAACTTTGCTGTCTTCTGCGCAACAACAGCTTGCGGTGTTAGCCGCGAGATTTTTGATAAAGACCACTCAGCTCTGGGTTTGCCTCAAAATGTGTACAATTTTTACCTGTTTCACGTTTATTTTACAATCAGGAGAATATTGTTTCAGATGGGAGGAATTCAAAGCATAAGCGCCTTGCCAGGAGACCCAACATTTGAACTGTATAATAACCCATATGACGTGGCTTCATACAAAAGAATATGTGCAGAGTTTGGGGTAAGTCCTTCGAGTGATTTTCGTTTCACAAGACCAGCAAATAATGGTCTTGGAGACGTTTACATTTATGTTACAAATGTAGGACCAGCAAAAGCTTCAACCAGTTACCCAGGAGGGTACAATAAGTTTTCAGACGAAGGGGGTTCTGGGAGCAAAGGTAACTTGATTTATTACATAGAGCCTGATGACTCTGCCAATGCACAAGCTGACTGGTTTTGCCCCAACGCATCAGAAGGTCTGACTCAGGCGGGTTTGTCAAGAATAAACCAATCAATAGAGGCTTTTGTTTACTGCATCCTGGGAGCGCAGGTTAACGTGAGGTCAAGTATTCAAGGATCCGGAGGAAGGGCGAAGGAGGCGCAGAGTGAGTTTTTGGTCCTAGTTGAAGACGCGATAAGACAGCCCGACCTGGCAAAAAGCGTGCAGCGTTATCAGCTGGCTGTGGACGAGGCAAAAGTCAGACTCAATATGGCTGTGTGCCCGGGCGCATGGTTAATGCCCGGGAATATGGTGATCAACACAGAAAGCGTTGTGGGCTACAACAACCAGCTCAAACAAGCGGGGCCGGGCATTAAACTGGGAATTAACAACGAAGTTAACACAAGCACAAAAAAAGCGGGCCTTCGGTACATGGATGGCGAAAAATCAAAAATTAACCCACCGAACAGCCATCCTTCCAATCCTATTCACAAAGCAGTCACAGCTGAAAGCAAAAAAGAACCAGAGCCTGCTGTCAAAACTCCAACAACAACAGAAGAGCCAGTGCCCACGGCCGGCTCGGGCAGTGAGTCTCATGATGTAAACAAAACAATTGTGGTAGTCGGAGCGGTGGCAGTTGCTGGTTTGGTATTATGGAAATTCCGTTAACGCTGCTTTTTGATCTGGCCCTCAACCAAAAAGGCCACAACAGCCAAAATTAACAGCCATGTGTGTTCTGCCAGAAAACCAATTGCCTGGCCAGCTGTTTTGAAAAGAAAAGAAACAATCGAGCCAATTAGTCCAGGAAGAAGGGAGGCTGTTTTTTTCCCAATAGCTTTTAGCCCGTTTCCCAAAGCTTTGCCCATCGATTTCAAAGCGTTGGTAATTGAGCCAATTGCAGCACCAATCGTGGCACCAGCAGCAAGAAGGATTGATGCCACTGTCACACCGTGTTTTTTGAAAATCTCTTTTACACGCTCACGAAGCGGCATGGCTCTTTCTCTTTCTTCAATTTGTGTTGCCAACCTGGCAAGCTCCTCTTGTCTTTCTGCAATTCTCTCCTCGGCAGCTTCTTTTTCAGAAGGTGAAGCGTTTTCATCATCGATAATTGCTTTGTCTTCTTTATTTTTGTTTTCAAGTTCTGCTTTTTGTTCATTCAATTCATCAAACGTTTTTGTGGTGTTGAGTCTTTCTTCCATGGTGTTTCTTTTTTCTTCTTCCTCAGCAAGGCTTTTACTGAGTTTATCGACCCGGGTTTGTTTCTTTTCTTTATCTTTCACTTGTTTCTCAAGGGCTGCCACCTCCTTTTTGTTATTTTGTAAATCTTTTTTATAATTCTTTTCCAGTTGCTGCAGTCGTTTCAATTCTGCTTCATTTTCAACATCTGAACCAAGTTGTTCTTTTTTAGCCTTTGTTTGCTCGATTTTATTTAATAAATCTTTTTCTTTTTGTTTGGCTTCAACTAATCCTGAAAAGATCTTTTCAGCCATTTGAGCTTCTTTTTGAGCTTCTCTTAATGTCTGTTTGCTTGCTTTTATTTTAACATTTTCTTCCTCCAGTAAAGTTGCAGCTGGCTTGCCAAGAACATTTTTGACGTAAGTTTTGTTTAAGAAATCTTGACGTAAACCGCTGCCATCATCTAAAGCTATCTTAGTTTCACCACCCTTGGGGCCAATGGCAACAATATCCATAAATTTTTTACTGGAAAACTTAATTGGAAATTTAGTTAAGTCAGCATTTGGATATATTTTTTTGATGAAATCTTTTATCTTTTCGATTTCAATTTTTTGATCATCTTCGCTTAAAAGTTGTTCAATTTTATAATATTTGCTTAAAAAAGGTTCTTCAATTTCATCAACTTTTGATGTGTTAAGTAAACCTGTTGTTGAGTTTCTTCTTTTTAAAGCTGCAAATCTTATTTCAATCTCCTCAGTTGTTACAGATCTTCCACCAAAATTGGTCTCGGTATAAGAAGTTTGTGGCAGCCCGCTTTTCTCGTGAGACATTGTCTGCATCTCAATCTGTTGACCTTGAGGCCCAGGTGTGGATGCCCCGTTAGGCTGAAACGGAAATGTTGTTTCACCATCATCATTGTCGTCGTCACGATCGTCGTCACGATCGTCTGTATGTTCCAAGAGAGGGTCTCTGTCATCAAAGCCACCTTCAGCCATCGCGAAATTATATTTTAAAATTATTTTTTATTTAAATATAAAAGCCCGGAGTTATATAAACATGTCTGTGCAAGCAAACCTTCGACCAACGAACGAAGAAAAAATTTCAGGCGGAATGAAAGCCGAGCGCACGGTCAAGCGCATCACTTTTAATCCCAGCGAAGCCAACCCCGGCGAGATGTTAAATGTTTACGTGCCCAAGCTGAATGAGAACGAGGTTCTCGTGCCAGGCTCGATCTCACTTCTCTTTGACATCGACCTGGCTGGAGGGCACGCCAACAACTTCCTCGTACAAAACGTCACCCGTGCTCTGGTCGACAAGATGGTTGTGAAGTACGCTGGCACCAAACTTCAGGACACGGTGGGGTATGACATTTTCAAGATCTGGGAGGACCTTTTCCTCTCGCAGGAGGAGCGGGACAACATGCTGCTCGAGGGTATTCAGACTGAGGACCTCTGCAAGATCCGCTCAAATGCGGGGGATAAAAAAACCTCAGGCGTCGCCGCTGAAACGGCGCTTAACAATGTTTTCGGAACAAAATATCGAATACGACTGGACCACCAGATCCTGACCGACCACGGCGTTTTCTACCCCAAAGCTCTTTACCACGACCTCATGTTTGAGCTTACCCTTGCGCCGGCCTCGCAAGTTGTAAAAGGCTCTGACGAAACAAAACTGAAATACAAGCTGACAAACATCCAGCTCGAGTACGAAATGATTAGGAGCAAGACCTTGGCGGAAGACGCGCGCAGTGTTTACTCCTCAGGGAAGGAATTCTTTTACGATCATGTTGAGCGGCCATTTGTGCACACCTTCTCAAAAGGCACTGACACAAGGATAAACCTCAGAGTAAACTCGCAGAGAAGGTCCCTGAAAGGTCTTCTTCTCCTTTTCGTTGAGCCCTATTTAGCCGGCACCAGGGATTCAGAAAAGTACTTCAACCCAGACCTGACAAAAGTCACCGTTACGGTGAACGGCAAGCCCAACATGATTTACAATAACGGCATCGAAGGAAAGGATATCTGGGGTGAAGTTGACCGCTTCTTTGGTAAGTCAAAAAACAAAACACCGAACATGAATCTGAAAAAGTTTTACACCGAAAACAAGTTCGGGCTTCTGATAGATCTTCGCTCAATGGAAAGTCATCAAATGCACGGAAGCGGCACGCGGCTTGTAAACACACAAGATGGAGTCCAGCTTGAACTCGAGCGGAATGCCAAAAACTCAGGCAACGTGAACTGCCACGTCTTTGTTATCAGTGACTCGCAAATGAATATAATGGGGCAGCAATTAGAATCTGTGCAGTTCTGATATAGAAAATGGATCCCGACAACATACCGTTTAACGCTCTCGTAATTGGACCGACTAATTCGGGAAAATCAAAGTTTGTGGTTGATCAGCTCCGCGGCCCTTTCCGTGGCAAGTTCGACTTTATCGTGCTCATCTGCCCGACATTTGCGTATAACAAGACTTTTCACCGCTTCGCCGAGGCGGACCTGCGTTTTTATGTTATCATTTGCGAACAGGAATGGGTTGAGGGCTGGTTGAGGCTTGTTTCCTGGCTTTTCGAGGGCACCAACACGCTCATTATCCTTGATGACTGCGCAGCCTCGAAAGATGTAAAAAAGCGAACAGGCGAGCTGGTCAAACTTGCGTTCAGCGCTCGCCACACAGGGCTAAGCGTGTGGGTGGTCACCCAAACGATGACCAGCATAACGGCTTCTTTCCGCGAAAACATTGGGGCAGTTGTGCTTTTTTACACTCCCGCAGGGAAGACTTTGAAAGCGATTTTTGAAGATTACGCCGGCGAACTTTCTCAAGATGAGTACAAAGATTACATTTCATGGCTGAAAAAAAATAAGTTTTCCTACCTTGTGTTCTTACGTCGGGGCCCTTACGGAATAAAAAAATCTCATTTAAAAAATTAGCAATAAATATAAAATGGCAAATCCAATCGAATTAACCCCAGAAATTGAAGAATCTCTAACGACTGACGTTATGAGCTTGCTTGAAGCTGAGCCAACGAGCGCGCCCGGCAATACATTTTCAACGCAGCCTGATATTCCTGCACTTCGTGAGCAGCTAGCCGTGCTGGTGTCTACAGGGAAAGCAAAAGAAGCCATCGGGGTGCAGTTAACACACGAGAATGTGAAGCGCCTAAGCGACAAAGAGGTCGAGAAATACACAAAACGGTACGAGACATACGTGGGCTCAAAGACAACCGACAGCTTGATCGACAGCTTCATTTATCTTGTAACCAAAGCCGTCGGAATGGCAGTCGACGTCAAAGACATCGATGCTTATCAAAAAGAACTCAGAAATGACTACATCATCAACAAAGAGCTGTCTAACCTGGCAGGCAGCATGTCTTTAAAGTGCGGTCGTTTTCTCGCTGTGGCAAACGCAGCTCTGATCACAACAAAACACATTGATTTGAAAGCAAAATCGGAAGAAATTATTGAGCAAAGCCCACCAACCGCTGAATAATTACTCAGAAAGCCAGCAATTCCTCACAAAAATTTTTTTTAATTAAATATAAATTTGTTTCAAAGTAACAATGGCTGAAGAACAGAAGCAACCGACCGCTCAAGAAATCTCTGAACCACAGCAACCAATGGAAAGCCAAGTAACTTCACAAACTCAGGCAACAAAGCCTGCCAAAAATCCCAAGCGAGTGGCTGCTGGGAAAATGGTTGCCGAAAGAACACGGCTGGCCCGCGAAGCGCAGAAAAAAGCCGCAGATGCGGCGGCTATCATTATTGCAAACAACAAGCAGGCAAAAAAAGAAACCGCTCCCCCTGATCCTGCTCCTGAGCCGGAAACCGAACCAAAGCCTGCTCCAGCCGATTCAGAGGGTTTCACCACAAACCAATGGATCGCTATCATCGGAATTGGCGCAACTCTTTTAACAACTTATGTCAAGCGTGATGATATAAAAGCCTTTTTTTTTCGGAAAGGAAAAAAAGGCATCTCCACCGGAGCCGCAGCCAAAAGAACCAGATCCTCTGCCGCAGCCACCGCAGCCGCAGCCAAGAAAAGGAATTCGCTACATGGATTGAATTTTTCATTTGAATATATTTTTCTATGTTGATATAACAAAATGAAATTTGACATTGTCAAGTTTTTAGTATCACAATCTGCCGTTGTTGGAATAGGACTTTTGTGGTTACATTTCAACCAAACAGTTTATTATGCAGTCTGCGATATATTTGAAAAATCCTACAATGAAATGAAAGACCCACCTGTGGAGCCTGAAAGATACCCAGCTGAGGAGCCCGGATATGATGAGGATTCTGAATAATTTTTTATTTAAACATTTATTTTTTGCTCTCCATAAGCAACAATGTCCGAGAACAAGCTTGTTAAAACTGTGATAGATGCCGCTACTCTTACCGGCCTTGCTGCTGGCATAGGCTGGGCTGCAAAAAAAGCGTTCAAGAGAAGTTTCACAGCTGACCCTTCTAATTCAATCGAAAACTTCGCAATGTTTACAGGTGTGATGGCGGGCAGCATCGCGCTAAAGCAGTACCTGGAGGATCAAAAAATCCTTCCCAACAGCGTCTGATCATTTGAAAATATCTTTCATAATATATAAACATGGCAAGTATAGCGATTATGGTTGGCGGGGCTGTTTTGAACGCAGCCGCTTTCATCGGCGGTAATTATCTCGCAAAGGCTTTTGGGGGTGAAGATAAAGCGCTTGAAGAAAAAGTGCGTCATGATAAAGCTCTCGAGGCGTATCAAGCTGCGTACGCCAAATACTCGCGGGACCGCACCAAACTTCTTGACTGGATTCAGACAAACGCGCAGATAAAGGCAGAGGCCAAGCAGAACTTCACAAACACTGACTACGCTTTCAAACTCTACAACAAGGTGCATCCTGATGAGCAAATGATTCCCCCCAAAGAGCCGAAGTTTTCTGATTTTTATCAACCAAGCCAGCTGCAGAAAAATGGTGAACTCCTTTTTGTTGGTACCGGGGCGCTTGCTCTGGGCTACGCAGCTTTTCGCTTCCTTTAACTCCAATTTGATTTCGTTTTAAAGAAATAAATATATAAGTTAAAATGGGTCGAGGAAGAAATGGTGTGTTTTCGCAAAGCAAAAAAGACCAGGTTAAATACAAAAATAATTGTGCGATGACAGAAAGACATGGTTATTTCCACAAAACAAGTTTAAAGACAAATTCTGATGTCAAAATTCAACCTGAACTATTAAATCTCCTCCGAAACGCGGATCCAGCTCTTTTGGTTAATTTGCTAACCTCTTAAACTTTTACTCCACTTAATATAATGGACGCCAAACTTGCAAAAGTATACTACAGCCCTGGTGGCTTTTGGAAAGGCATTGCTGCCATCAAAAAATTATCTGCGGCCGTCAAGGTACCGGAGGATACCGCAAAGAAGTGGCTGGTCAAGCAAGCTCTCTGGCAGATTTACCTGCCCGCGCCAAAGCGAATTCCTAGACCAAAATTCGACGTTCCCACACCCAACTCAGTACATCAGGCGGACCTTCTTTTTTTGCCACACGACAAACTGCCACGCGGGAGAAAGGTTTACAAATACGCGCTGACTGTTGTCGACGTGGCTAGCCGCTACAAAGAGGCGGAACCCTTGACTTCTAAAAATTCTGATGAGGTTGCCCAGGCCTTTCAGAAGATTTACAAACGCTCTCCTCTGAAATGGCCAGGCATGCTGCAGGTTGACCCTGGCCGTGAATTCATGGGAGCTGTTACAAAAGAAATGGAAAAAAATAAAACATACATCCGCCGCGGGCGTCCTGAGATTCACCGCGATCAGGCCATTGTCGAACGTTTCAACCGCACCCTCGCCGAGCGCTTGTTTGAGTACCAGTACGCCGTGGAAATGAATCTTCCTGAGGGCCAGCGGTCCACCGCGTGGGTGAAAAGGCTTCCTGACGTTGTTTCCGCTCTGAACAACGAGGTAACCAGCCTTACTGGCAAGAAGCCCCCGCTTGCCATTAAAGAAAAATCTGTTTATGCAAAACCCTCGACTCCTTATCTTAGACCTGTGGGGGAAAAAGAAAAAAAACTCCCATGCACCCCTTGTACAAGTACGTTACCTCTACCAACCCGGTGAGTTAGAAGGTGGTGTTAAACGGGCTACTGACCCGATTTGGTCCTTGAAAGTTTACAACATTAAAAGTTCAGTTACGAAACCAAACGAGCCCGTTGTCTACTATTTGCACGACGGCCCGAAGTGGGGTTTCGTGCGGGAAGAGCTGCTGGTTGTCCCTCCTAACACTGTTCTCCCGCCGGTTAACTTAAAATAATGCTTCCAAATCGGCATCTTTCAATATATCTGCCATCTCTCCAAGTTCGGCTTCTGTTATCTCTCCAATTTCGACATCATCTTCCATCTCTCCAAGCTCCAATAAAGCTGCCATCTCTTTAAGTTCGGCTTCTGTTATAGCCATATCTCCAAATTCATCTGGTATGGTGATGTACCCGTACGCATTTGTATTAATTCCATCGTCAGCTATCCAACGTTTTGAATCAAACGCAGACAGAGAAATTTTGTTAAGATACATAGAATACACCTCATGACCTTCACTTCTTATGTTCTGGCCATGCCACATTTGTGTTTTTCCAAAAAGCGTTTTCCTGTAATGCTCATGCTTAATTTGTTTTTTGACAACGCACTTTTTTACACCCTTTGCTTTTTTAATATTTTTTCGTCCGCCTTCAGGATAGAGTACATTTTTGACCTCAGACAAACGCACTCTGCTATCGGCGTTCCTGCGCATTCATCCTTCATTTTACCCAAAACCTTTTTGTTGGCAACCGAATAAAGTGAATGCTCTTTCGGGTAATCGCTTGTATCATACAGAATTTTGTTTTTTGCTATGTCTTTGTAGACGTCGTCCGTTTCTATCTCAAGCAGAAGGCTGTCTGTGTCTGTGTACAAAAGGTCACACTTTTTCCCATACTGTTTTTTAAGATGGTTGTAGAAAAATTCATACATCAGGATCTTACTGTTGTCCAGGATCGTCATGCCCGTGTAGACAGGTTTGTTCAGCAGCAGCTTGCTTTTATGCATGTGAATACCTGCCATGTTGTTTGTAAATAATGCAAACCTTGAGTACAAAGGGCTGGCTACCAACTTTCTTATCTTGTTTTCCTCACTGTTACGCACTATTTTTATGTCAACACGGTTGCGCAGGTTTTCCATTGTTTTGCCAAATACTGAGTTGTTCATAAGCTTGAAAAAGTCCTTTTCAAAATTGTTCTTTGCGTTTTTCCTGAACTCGGTATTCATCCTAATGTACGGCTCCATCCAGCATTCTTGCTCGAACTCAAGCACCCTGTGTACTTTTTTTAGTTTCATTCCCTGCTCCAGATAAAACTGAAGGTTTCTGTAATGCACGACGTAATTCTTTTTGTCCTCAAGTGTTAGAAGCAGCTTCTTGTTGTCAATAAGTTTTAACTCCAAATCTTTTATAAGTTTTTTCTGGTAGTCCGACATCATTTCTTTTTTCATGACCTTTTTCTCCGGTGCCAGGGGATAGCTGTTGTGCTCCTCGTGCAGTTCTGCGGGATATTCAAGGTCAACCTCAAGAAACCAGCCATTTCTTGCGTTCTCTTTTTTCTTGAGAATCTCCTCCTCTGTGGGCATAACACGTTTCCACTTAAAATTTCTTATTGGGAGCGGTTTGCTCATTGCCCATCCATATAGGTTGTTTGCATCCAGATACATTATGTACTTTTTCGGTTCCTTCGGATTATAACCAGGAACAAGCGGGTTGTTAGCCTTAGCGTACCTCTTGCTTGCCATTGAAATTCCGCCTCGCATTCCCCTTTCTACAAACATATACATATCTAAGTCTGTGAATAACTCCAGCTCGACTCCCATCATTTTAAGGAGTGCGTCCCATGAGAGACCTGGTGATGTAAAATAATGTGCTGGATCCAGACCGTACTTCTCTTGACATATGTTCCGAAAATTTTCAAAAATATCTGCCAGCAAGGCAACGTCCGTTTTTACATAAAGGTCATGATAGTCGCCCAGTGTTTGGCACTCAAAAGTTTCCCATACCTTTTGCGCGTGTGCATACTCATCGTCTGTTATGTACTCGTCTGAGAGCTTGCTGTAAAACTTTTCTTTTTCTGGCAGCCTTGTCTCGTTGAATCTTTCCCACGAATCCATATACTCATAAGGATAGATACCTTTTTTATAAAGCAAGTCACTACCTTTAGAAATTGTTGATGTTATTTTCAACAATTCCTTTGGTGAATTTTTTACAAGTGAATCGAGGCTTGCAAGCAGAAAGTTCAAGCTGTCAATAAAACGCAGACTCCCGATTGAAAATGTTATATACTTTTCCATATTGTTTGCGATGCATTTCACTTCCTTCTGCTGCTGCGACATCGCTTGCATTAAATGGTGCGCATCGTAACCCCTAAGGTTGTGAAATACAACAGGTATTGGAATTGTTTGAGGATTTATTTTCAATTTTAGATTGCATTCGTTGTGCGCGGCTCCGCGAAACCTGCCTGTTATGTGGCAGTGGTCTTTCACAGCGTCTCTGTAGTTTTTCTGAAGCAAAGGTTTTGTACAAAAAATGCAGTTTTCCTGGCTTTCTGCTTCCAATACATGTATTTCCCTTGTTGGCTTTTTTATCATAATAAAATCAACTGTTTTTTCTGCCTCGTAAAAACATTTTTTGTGGCTTCGACCCTCATAACAATCCAAATCTGTGTTCCAAACAGGTAATGAGTCAAGAAATTCGTCTTTTATCAAACTTTTGTTGCAAATGTGACAATCGGTTGCTTTTTTGAATTTTCCCCAGTCTTCATCCATCATAACAATCGGCCTGGGTTCGGCTAAACTTTTTCTTATTTTATCTTCCTCCTCCAGAATGTCGCTCAAAAACTTACCCACCGCATTTTCACCTCTGTAAACTTTCGATGCTGTAACTTCACCGTCACTTTTCACAACAATATAAGAATACCCGCATGCTTCATGCCATTCGGTCTTCTCCGTGAAACTTTTTTGCTCGTTCTCTGGCAAACGCCTACAGCCAGGAATCTTTCTTAGCAAAGCCTCAAAGTCTGCATATATAAGGCACCCTCATCTGTTTGTGATGGTTTTGAAAAGATATGGTGTTTTTACCATTTTCGGGCATCTCGATCCTTGTCGGCCTGCCATTCAAACCGTTGCAATACTTTTCATGTTCCTCAAGCAAATCTGCTCTTGAGAAACCAGTTAAGCACAACATGCAATAGTGCTTTGTGTTGTGGGCTTTGCTCTGATCGTAAAGCAAAGCGGTAACCCGTTTTACAAAGCAGTAGTGCTGTATTTCCCCTGACTCAATTAACATCAGGCAGATACGCTGCACACTCTTTTCTTTTTTGCTTATCCTGTGGACTGTTACAAGGTCATTTTCCCAGCCAAAAACATTTATTGCAAGATTCGGGTTTTGTTTTTCAAGCCTGTCAATTTGATTAACCGGTGTGGGAAAATCAATGCCTTCATAGTTTATGCCATCGTCGACCGGATATTTGCTTGTTCTTTGGGCGTTTTTCCCATCTTTTGGTGGAAATAAAGCAGCTCTTAGTGCCCACTTCAAACACTCGTTGTCATTGTTTTTCACATTAACAATAGCCTTCTTTTTTGCAAGATTGGCTGGAATAGGCAAATATGACCCCGCACGCAGTGGGTTATAACGTGCCACATTAACGTATGCAGTCATTATCCTTTCAACTACCCATCCCGACCCTCTCTTTGACCAGTTCTCAATCTCTCCATTAATTTGTTCTGTGAAATCATCAAATGTTTGTTCCACATTTTCTTTTTTGTCAGCCCTATTCAAATTATATGCTTCCTTGTCAGAAAAGTAATGATTCATTGTCGTTTTTATACCAGAATCGGTTTCTTTTGAAAACTTTACCTCTAACCCATAAGTTATTTTTACATTATTAAGTTTTTTTATTCCTTTTTCAACCTCATCTACAAACTTGTATTTGTTGTTTTTTGCAAACTTAAAAATATCATTATTGTATTTATTGTCATGAGACACATACATTACCCAAACCTGAAACCAATCTTTTAATTTTGAATCTGATAAATAGAATTTGTCAAAAAACTCAGGTTGTTCCTCAGCATCTCCTTGTAAAAATTGCAAAATATCGTCAACAGTATTCACAGCAGCCATACTTTGCGTATATGTAAGAGAAAATATTTCTTCAAATGGAAATTAATTCTAACCCCAAAATTTTCATTCATAAAAATTAAATGTGCCGCGCCGCTTGCTTGCCGGGCATGGATTGCCCTTTGTCTGCTTTTTGTTTACTTTTATTCTGCTTCCACACACAATAAGCATAGGACGTTCTGGAACAGTGATGCCTGCTGTTTTTTAGCTGAACTCGGCGACTAGATGGAACAACTAGGAGCCGAGTTAAGCAAAAAAACAGCAGGCATCACTGTTCCAGAACTCCTATGCTTATTGTGTGTCACAGCAATGGAAGTCTAAAAGTTTTACAACTGGAACGATCCTAGCCTTGTTACCTTTCAGAATGCAGGAAATGGCATCTTAGAGGCCTACATTTGAAGAAAATTTTCTGGGGGAGCAGACCCCCAAAGAAACTCGCGCCTTTTGCGCTCGTGCTCGCTCCCAAAACCTACCTTTTTTCTGCCTTCAGGGGTAACCAACGAACAAACTGTGGCAAAATACATTCTTTTATCCAAATGAATGAAAATATGTGATATTAAAACATTTACAGGTGTTCTTGAGTGTTGCTGGGAAAAATTTATCTGTACCTTATGTACCGTAACCCACTAGATTACCTACAGGAGAATTAAACTATAAACTAGTAGTAATCAAAGATTAGGAGTGCGTTCAACGATTTCGATTCACTTGGCTTCATTTCGATTTGGTTTCCAGAAATTCAAGCTTTCTTTAATTCTGAAATCAACATTCATTTTAAAAATCATTATGAAACTCTTAACATAACTGTGGTTGATGAACATGATTTTTCCGATTTATTCATACAAATACAATATTTGGAGCTTTTTGCATTGCGTGACACCGCTATTCACAAATAACAAAGTTGCAGTCAGTGTTTCGAAAACCGCAGACTGTGTATGACAAATATCATTTCTTTGTCGCCCAACAAATGTAAACAATTTAACGCAACAAACGCACATGCAAGCTAAAATACAAACATAAAATTCACGATTACAAACATTGTCACGCCACCGATCGAAATCTGCTGTTATATATTCGCACCAGGAGTTGTACAATCTTCTTGGATAACAATAAGGCTGATTTGAACAGTAGAGCGTCACAACACTACGCGGACAGAAGTTGAATCTCCAATGAAAAGCAGCCGAGTTTTATAATGAGATCAGTGGGTTGCTTGGGCGAATTGCAGCATCTGTTTCCTAGAAAACACACCAGCAGTAGGCAGGCTTCTGATGTTCTGATAAGTAGCTTCAATCATCTTTGCCAGTGATAGCCCAAATAAATCAATACAACTGCGAAAAAGTTAGACAAAATCGAAAAACACTCGAAGGGACTCTAAAACAACATTCCGAACAAAAGGAGAAGCACAGTCCAGAATTCGACAACAATTCGCAAAAGCACAGTCAAGAACTCAACAATCGACTCCGCTAGAAACGCATAGAAGCACAGAAGCACAGCTACGAAGCACATGGTCGACGGAAATGACGTCATTCGCCCCTGAAGAATTTCTCGGGGTGGCCAAATTGGTGTGATACATGAATCGCCCAAAAATCTCGATTTCGACAGCATTAGGAAGGCGTTCTGTCCAACGCAAAAAGAATGATAACAATTTTATTCACACACAAACAGCTAAACATATTACAAACAAGGTGGAAATACAAGCAATAAACGAGAGAAAAGATAAAAGATATTAAAAAAATAGGATAAAAATATGCATGTGTGAGGAACGAAGCAAAAAATTTTGCATTATTTAAAGCATGGTCAGAAAGGGGGGGTACATTTTATAGAATTAGAATTGCGAAGGGGGGTATAATTTTCTTAAGTAATTATTTTTGGGGGGTACAGTTAAGAAACACCACACTTTTTAAAAAGCCACTGCCCCCCCCCCCCCCCTCCGGGACGTAATAAAACGATCGGTCCCTTAGTTTATAGTAGTTGAATAGTAGTTTATAGTAGTTGAACAATAGTTGAATTTTTATGATCTACGATATTATTAATCCTATATTATTAGTTTTAGTATCTCTTTTTATGTCTGTACAAACACACCCTCCATGGAAACCAGCTGAGTGTTGTTGGGGCTAGCGTGTTTCTTTGAATTAAATAAAGTATGCCTACCTACCTACCTACCTACCTACCTGCGTTCTTCTTTTGGCCACGCAGACTCACGATACGTATTCAGTACGCGCGCAAACCGAGCGCGGTGAACCCAAACTTTTTAGCGCCCTGGGTGAACCGTAAATGCGATCGCACCGCGCGCGCAAGGCAGTCAGTTGTAAGAGGTAGCTTTTTTAGTAGTTGTGGACCATGAAAACATTTAATTTAGAAAAAGTACGTGTATTGCACATGGATTTCAGTGTGAAATGTACATCTGTACAATAGTTGGCAGCGTTTACGGGAAGGTATCGAAAAGAAGTCTCTAAGCTATGGAATAGGACATGCTTCGTGATGTTCACGGTTCCTGAAAGGCAAACCCCGAAACGTCTGGATTTTACATTCATTCAGTGCCCCCACACTCATTAAGACGGAATCCGTTAGGACTTCGAGCATTCATTGGACAAAATTATGTACCAAAATGATTTACACCTTATTGCAAGCTTTTCTGTTACTACTTCAAACATATTATCAAGAGAAATCTTTTCTAACAACACCAAACATCGAAAACAAATTTCGAAGTTCCACTGAATTCCACTGAATCGCTTAAAATATGCGAGATTTTTCCTATAGCTTGCGACCTTTGAAATTCATTTTCTCAGTCTCTGATAAGAAATTGTTGTACCAAAATTATATACACCTTATTGGAAACTTTTTAGTTAATGCTTCAAATATCTTATCAAAAGAAATCTTTTCTAACAACACCAAACATCGAAAACAAATTTAGAGGTTCCACTATCATTCCACTGAATCGCTTAAAGACGATTTTACAAAATGGCTACAGTAGAAAAGCAAGGCACTTTGGCCCGTAACCAATGAGAGAGCAGCATACAGCACACGTGACGGGTCTCGACCAATCAGAAAGCCGCTCACATGAATTACCCGATCTACTAAGTTTTTAGCGGCCCTAGTTCTTGTGTGGACCAATCAGAGTACGAGTTGTGAATTTAAGATGGCGGCGCCCATGAGTGGAAAACTGCGCCCCAGCCCTCAACAGAGAAGCTGGACCCGTCTCACCGATTTCCAGGGCACCCAATCGATACAAATCGATAAAAGGGATGACGTCACTGCGTAGACGCGTGGAGCGCAGAGGTCCTGACTGTAAAGGGGCCATGTTGTAAAAAGGAAGAATGGTGCGGAGCGCTGCACTATATGGGTAAAGACAGCCTTGAGGTGGAACGGACCAATCAGCGACGAGATTACGTCACGGCCTCGA
Organism: Blastomussa wellsi; assembly: GCA_947652115.1. NCBI lineage: Eukaryota > Metazoa > Cnidaria > Anthozoa > Scleractinia > Plerogyridae > Blastomussa > Blastomussa wellsi. Next base: position 7,703,818 of record OX393568.1, on the reverse strand, counting down.
TACGGCGGAACCAATCAGAAACGAGATGACGTAATGGCTTTCCGGTCCCCCACTCCACAAGGGAGCGTATTAATTTCCAGTCCTTTCGCTAGATGGGGCGCTCCTCGGGGATTGGTTACCACCGACTCATGTTTTTTATCCCTGACCTAGCATAAAGGAGTGGAAAAGGGTATCATCGAGGTGCCACCCCGACTCATTGTCGCCGGAACTATTTACAAATTAAACGCAACGAAAACTATGTACAATATTTACAACTCACAAAGTAGCTCTGCCATCTCCACGTCGTTGGCATCCAAGGCCTGCTTGAACCCGTACGGGTACGACGTGAAGGTGTGGAAGTCCACTACGCGTTTGTCGAACACGAGTCCGTACTGCTTGGTGCGCGGGATGACTTTCAGGCGTTTGGTGGTTGGATGTCTCGTGAAGAAGTGAGGGTTGACGACATCCACGTCGCGACGCTCTCCCTGAGGATCGGTCAGCTCCTCCAACAGGTTTCGCTTCAGTACGTTGAAGTTCAACTGCGACGATCCCCGTACTGATTTGAGCAAGAATCCGCGCACCTTACAGCACACGCGTCCCTGGTCTGTTGAGTAGCCGTAGTTTTTTGGGCCTCCCGACACGAACTCGGCGATGTAGTCGTTGGGAAAACGGTGGTCTTCTGTCTCGTCGGTCATGTCGCCTAGGTAGTCACCCAAAGAGATGTCTACGAGACCGGGTTGCAACTTGTAGATCACCGAGTCCGTGTCGAAATAGATGACTTGGGTGGTCAGCTTCTCCAGGTACGTGTACAACTTGAGACGTGCCCAGCACGTCGTGAAGGCGGCCACAAAGATGTTTCGCTTACCGTTGTCCAACTGATTGGAGGCCATATTGGAGTACACGACCTCCAACAACTCGTCGTTGCAGATCCGGATCTGGTGAATGTGCCACAACGGGTTGGTGACGGCTTCGAAGAGGGAAGTAGGCGACGAGATGGCAACGGTGGTTGGCTTTTCTAGGTTCTCCCCGAACTTTCCCCAGAACGAGTTCAGCATGAGCTTGGCAGTGGCCTTTCGTCCTGGGTTCTTGGTGATGAGGGTTGGGTTTAGAGAGATGCCCTCACGCTGCAGGTACCGCTCCACGTACTGACATTGGTCTTGCGGGGTGGTGACATCACGCGGATAGCCGGCGGACTCTTGTTTTGCCTTCAACCACGCGTTGACGTAGTTGGCAAAGAGCCCCGTCTTGCGCTGTTCTGTGGGAAAGTGCCACACCTCCTGGATGTAAGTGACCACGTACCCCATCTCTACGGCCTTGACGATCTCGGGCGTACACCACGTACCGGTGATCTCTCGTTCTTTGGGAGAGTGTTTACACGAGCAAGAACGGTCTGCAAAAGGTTTCAACATCTCCGTCTCTACGCACGAACGGCAGAGAGGAAAGACCAGCTTTCCTTCACACCGGTACGGTAGCACGGGGTGGAAGAGCTCGTACGGAGGCTGAATGGTGACCTTGGCCATGCCGAAGTAGTGGTGGATGTCTTGGTCTTCCGGGTGTGTGGCGATGGTCGGATGACCCACAGGATACTCTGCGTACTTGATAGAGGGACGTGACGTCCACGTACTTGATCTGCTCCCCGGCTGCCTTGTCCACGGACGCGTAGAGGGTAACGGCGTTGGTTCTACCGCCAAGAACGCCTCTCTCGGTTGCAACGGCTCCTCGACGTGGATGGTAGAGAGGAAAGCTTGCAAGTCCGCGTCAGTCTTCACATCTCGGTCCCACTCGCACTCCCATTTGACGGTGACATTGTAACCACCTTGCTCGAACAGGATTTTTTCTTTGGCAAAGGTGGCCTCATACAGTTCGGCAAAGGTGCAATCGCTCATGATGCTCTTTTGATTGCGATCCGGGTAGCACTTGGGACACCCGTGCCAAAGGCAGCCGTGGAACTTCGTAGACGGTGTTGGTGTTCGCATCAAACCCATCCACCAGGTACGATTGAGTTGGGGTGAACAAGCGCACTTCACCACCGTTGAAGGCGTGTCGAATGCGGTCAGCCGATGGATCGTTGGATGGAGTTTGCACCCGGAGGCTACGTTCTTCCCAAACCAACCACTTGAGGGCCTTGATGGACTGGATGGAGGTGGCGCCATGCCAGCCGCCAGGAGGTTCTACGGCGATGGTGTTGTGGGGAGCTGTTTTTTTCCGCCAGTAGCGATTGCAGGCCGAGGCGATGGTTATGCACTTCTCCATCGGCTTGAACTCGGCTTTCGCTTCAAACTCCTCCTGGAACTTTTGACAGCCTGCCTTGAGTAGTTTCACGTCCGAGTGGCAGTACGCTTTCATCTCGGTTTTGAGATTAAAGTTGTAGCTGTTGTCCACCTTGTCAGCGTACCACGCCTCGAACGCAGCTTTCATCTTGGCAGGCATGCCTTTAGGGTAGTAAGTTGCAGCTGGTGGCATGGGACCCTCGTAGTCCTGGTTCGACAACGTGTTGAACAAGTGAGGGAAGAAGCCCTTGCGTTGCTCCGTGATTCCGAAGATGTTTGGAAAGGCCGAGAGTGGGAATGGTAGAAAGCAGAGGGAGTCTTTAAAGGTGATGTCCCCAGTCGAGAGGGAGAGGACTTTGGTTCCTAGACATATCTGCTGTTCCACGACACGATGAGTGGCATACAAGTATTGTAGGACGAACATGCCGTCATAGCCTTTGCAATTGTGGAACACATAGATGACTCTGCGCTAGTCGCCGTAGTCATCGACCGTGAGACTGTCTAGATGTTCCACGAACTCCTCCGTACAGTTGGTACCGTAGAATGTTAGGGTGTCGTCCTCGTCCTCTGTTTCCATACAGACCAGGATGGGTGTTTGCACACCGTCTGCGTCGGTGACGGCCTCGTAGTCTGCATAGACAAAGAGTGGGGGAGGTTTCTTGACCCACGCCTGTCCAGACTCGTCCATCTCTACGATGGGGCGCATACCCACTTCGGCCAATGGTATCTTCTTTAATTTGGGCTCGTCCTCCTCAGGGTCCAAGGGTTGAATGAAGCATTGATGAGAGGCCAGCTCAACGTCTTTTTCACAGAAAGGGCACACGTCCCACCCGCACTTGTGTGTGTACCGTTTTCTGCTTTTCTTGTCTTTGGCTGCTGCATCGTACACCTTGTGGCATGACAGACACTTTTTCAGGACAGCACACAAGGAACGGCACGTCTTGGTTTCTTTCAGATGAGAAGAGAAGCAGGACTGTCCTAAGAAAAGACGATGGCAGATGTCACAAGAAAGAGAAGGCGATGGAAAGGAACCGGGAGGAAGCGACGTTTTGGCCGAAGTGAAATCCTGGCACTTGGTCTTCTTGCAAGACCGACACCACTTTCCTTTACACGGATGATTTTCCATGTCTTCATTGTTGTACGCCTTGTCGCAGTCGTGGCAGTAATACGACTTGGACAGGAACCCGCTGAAAGAGTTGCAACCGTGGTAGTGGTGGTCGACCTTGACGAGGAGGATCTGTTTGGGGGCAGGTGGTCCCGCAAAGACGATACAATGGGGTCGGTCGACGGACATGACTTTAACTTGATAGTCCGGAAGAACCGCTTGAAACTTTTTGAGTTCCACGATGCCGCACGGTCCTTCCGGTACACCGGCCAGCCAGTGTAAGTCCTTAGCCAAACGTGTCTGGATGGGACGACCTTGTCTCAAGTTCTTGTAGTCATGGCCCGCATTCCCCTCGTCGGCGTAGGCACGCATGGTGACGATGGCCCGGGCACAGCATAACTCGTCCTCGTTTTTAATGGTGACGATGGACTTTTTGTCTGGCAACAGTTTGTCGATGGGTTTTCGCCCAGGACGAAGTTTCTTGTTACGACCACTCCCATGACCTGGCGTACGGATGAAGGTGGTCTCCATGGTAAAGGAGTCGTCGGCCTCGAACTGTTGGTTGGAGTTGGGTTTGGCCGAGAGGGATTGGAGATAAGTGTCCAATCGATCACTGCCATCCTCAAACTCCTCCACGGTGAAGGTCGTGGACTGAAAGGCGTGGGTGAAAGCGTCCGACTGCAGCGTGAAGTGCAGAGTGGAATGGGGCTGCAAGGTCGAGTCCGAGGCGATCTGGTGACGAATGTTTCGTCGTAAGGCCTCGGTCACTTCGCGACCCAAATCGTCACGTGCTGTTGGGTCTCGGTTCTGGCGGAGCGTGGCCTGGAACCGTTGGCGGTCGAGGACTTGACGCCAGGTCCTGCGCGGTCCCACGGGACGGAGCTGAAAATCCAACAAGGGTTGGACCGCCACCCACTTGTTGTTCACCATCCAAGATGGCGTCGAGCGAAGGATCAAATGTAATAAGATTTCTATACGTCATTAAATAAACCGTTTCATTATTTTCTTAGGTTTTCATCCTTGGATCGTCCCCTTCGTTTGTTTTGTAGATATTGTTATAAATACAAGATAATTTTATTTTCAGAATGGTTATTTTGTTTGTCATGTAGACACGAACACGAGTGGTTTTCTAACTAGACGTATTTTTTTTTTGTAAAAAAAATGTTCTGAATACAAGATATTTTTATTTCTACATGTGAATGATTGTACCAATGAAGATTTTTTCCATTTTTTCAGATTCGATGAGGGAGAAATATGTTTTAAGTGCACAAACTGTTTGGCATTAGGGAAAAAAAGTTGTGGTGTTTTGTATTGTATTAAATCTAGTGAATTATTGTATTATTTTTACAACGAAAATGTATATGAACAAAGTTTTTCTTCTTTCACCGATCATTATTGTATTATTATTATTGTAACAGATATTGTAACACAGAGTATGACGAATAAACAGCTGGATCGACAAGAAGGCCCTGGTGACACCATGAAAGACTTTTACGTTAAGTTGACGAGTGGTTCGAATCGGTTCGAATTTCCAGACAACCGAGCAAACCGTTTTAAGAACAGACTCCCGTACCTGATGCAGTTCAAGGAACCCGGTTGGAAAGTGGGCATGACAGACATTCACGTACCCAAAACGCCCCGTCGACTGGACATGACAGATCCCTTCTTGTTCAGTTTCAAGTGGCACTTGAAGTATGGTGACGGAACTTACGCCGGTGCGGACGGCACGACGTTGGAGATCACGCGTGACGATCTGGAACGGCTGCACCCCAACATCACCAGCGGTACCCAACTCGTGCAAGCCGTGAGACGTCTCTACTACAAGACGTTGCAAGACATCGGTGTGGCGGGCTCTGAACTGGGACGAGACGGTGGAGAGAAATTTTACACCCAACTCGTGTCCGACCAAGACGAATTCGTCTTGGACAACAGCGAAACGTTCACTGGGGACGCCAATCGTTACCCGGCCGTGTTCGTGGGATTTTACTTGGCCCAAGACATGGGATGGATCAATTTACGCAAAGACTTTCCTTACGACACCGCGCTCGATGCCACAGACATTGTGGAAGGCAACGACAAATTTTACAAAGTGGACAACGATGCCCTCCAGTTGAGCTGTTTCTGCAATTGGGTGTTTTCGTACTTGGACGAAAGTTACGAAAGAGCCTTCGGGTCCAATCGACGCCAACTGTTCGTACACTCCAGCGTGGTGGAAAGCATCCCCGTGGGCGTACGCATGACGAATCTCTTGGGGGACATTCCGTACTCCCTGGAACGACGCGGCTACGAGATGCAACACGTTCGATATATGCCCGTACGCGGAGAACTCTTGGACATCACCGAGATCGTCGTGAAAGAGGAAGACGACACTGACGTTCACTTCAAAACTGGGAACACCGTGGCGACGTTACATTTCAAGTATGCCTGGTGAAGAGTTTTACCTCACGTTACCCAGCGACAGCAGTCGCCGCGAATATCCTGACAACGCGAACAATAGCTTCAAACTGCGACTGCCCAACCAATTTCGTTTGGAAGGACAAGGTTGGAAAGTGGGATAGAGCAGCATTTCCTTACCCGATGCCAAGATCGACTTGACGAAATTAAAATCCTTGAACAGTCCTCTCCTGAGTGTCAAGTCGTTGGCCAAAACGAAAGTTGGCGGAATTAAGCTGAAGTTCGAAGAACGATCGACAGATTTGGCGTTTCACGACATCCTTTATAACGAGAACATCGTGGACGGTCTCAGTTTCGTGAAAGCCTTGATTTTCAAGTTTGATCAAGTGACCAATTCTAAACGCAGCCACAATGACTTGACACGGCATCGTACGAATCGAATGAAATTGGAATACACCTTCACGTGGGAAGGAGACTAGTTGCTGTTGGACAATTCCCAGTTGAACATTCTCTGTGCCGAAGCTGTTTTCAAAATGATGTTCAACAAAAAGTTGGCTTTTTACATGGATTGGGTCAAGAGAGAAGGGAACGGAGATATCCTGCTCGGACCAAACCTGAAGGAGGAACAGTACACCACCCAGATACCCAATCCTGCAGACGTACCCAAAGAAGATGGAGAAGAGGCCTCATTCTGGCGCCTCAAAGACGGAAAGTTGTACTTGAGTTGCTTGTGCAATTGGCGATTCGTCAACTTCGATAGAGCCTTTCAAAAAGTGATAGGAGAGGCATCGCGTTCGTTGATCGTGTACTCGGACGTGGCACAGAGTTCCGTGGTTGGGCGATCAAGTCACCGATCTATTGCGAGAAGTCAACTACGTGAGAAAAGGACGAGGCAACGCCTACTTCGAACCGCTCCACGTACAATATATTCCAGTGCGCAAGGACACGTTGGACATTATCGAGACACAGGTGTCCGAGACGAACGGAACGTTGGCGAAATTCGGTGGAGGCAGAACCCTCTTGACGTTGCATTTCAAACGAGAATGAGAGGAGGTAGTTTGACGCGCTACGTACCCGACCAAGATGGCACCGGTTTCTTCAAAGACATACTTTCTGCCAGCGCCCGAGAAGGTTGGCGAGGTTTAAAAAGGGGTCCGTTGGGTCTACCCGTCAACATTTCTGATGCCGTCGCTGGAGCCAAGAGAGGAGCGAAACGCACGGTGAAACGTACGATAGAAAGAGCCACCAAGAGACTCAAGAGAGGCATTAACGATTTGTTTGGTTCGTGATGAATCCTATCTATTCCAGACGCGTGAAACGGATAAGGAAAATAAGTCAACGAGGTGGGACGCTTTGGTCCGGCACCACTCGATTACCTTGGACTGACTTGGTGAAACAACTACAGCGACAGTATCCTATAAAAGAGCGACGTCAACGCGGAGGTACATTCATTCCCAGACGTCAACGCAAACGAAAACGATGACAGATCTCGTGCCTTTGAACGGATCGGCGGGCGTGTCCAATCCGAAATTGGATCTGTTCCGCGTCCCACCCACCGATGTCAGCATCTCCAGTTTTCGCATGGTACCCATCCAGACCTTTACCACAGGGATCAACCCCGTGGACTTTCAGGTCGATCCGCAAGAACATTACATCGATTTGAGTCGCAGTTACTTCGAAGTGGAATTGAGGTTGAAGAAAGCAGCGGACGGTACCAATTACGCAGCGGCAGACAACGTGTTTCCCGTCAACAACTTGGCGCACACCTTGTTCAAACAGATCAACGTCAAACTCAACGGAACCTTGATCAGCCCTCATACCGACACGTACCATTACAAAGCCTACCTCGAAACGTTGCTGAACCACGACAGAGACGACGGCGACACCATCTTGAAACCTCAAGGCTGGTAAAACGGCATCGACTGTCCCAACACGTTGACGGCCAACAACCTGGACTATGCCGCGCCTCACGCCGCCTTCGAGGCTCTGACTACCACTCAACAAGAAACCGTGAAAGCCCTGAAAGCCGAAAGAGCCAAGTACCTGGGAGGTACCGTGCACGTGTTGCGGTTCACGCCCCACATCGAAGTGTTTCACATGGACAAAGTATTGGTGCCAGGCGTGCAACTCCAGATCCAGATGTACTTCAACAACCCAGATCTGTTCACCGTGGGTGTCGCAGGGCAAGCTGCGGCTCGACTCACCAGCCAAGACGTAAAAGTCAGACTGTACCTCTGTCAACTGAGACTCAATCCCTCTGTGTACTTGGAATTGGAAAACAAGCAGAGAACGACCAGGAAACCTGTCAGCTACACCACAGTGAGAGGCGAAATCAGGACCTACAACATGCAAGGCAACCAACAACGCTTCGAGATCAACAACCTGTTTCAAGGCAGAATACCGAACCGCTTGGTGGTGGGTATGGTGTCGACGGCGGCTTTCACCGGTACGTTGGCCACCAACCCCTTCAATTTCCAGAAATTCGGTTTGAGCAGCATTCGGCAACTGGTGAGAAGAGAAGAGTACCCGTACGATACGTTGGAACTGGTGCACGACGACGACAGCAAGGATCTGAGAGGATACTTCAGGTTCCTGCAAGCCACGGGGTGTCTGTGCCGAAAGAAAGGAAACATGGTCAGGAGCGAGGAATGGGGACAAGGCAGGAACAGCACGCTGTTCGTATTTGACAACGCGGCCAACGGATGTTTGGACAGTCCCGTGTTGAATCCCAAACAGAGCGGAGAGGTGCAGCTGGTCCTGAATTTCGGTGCCAATCCAGGAGTCAACATCACCGTCGTGGTGTGCGGCGAATTCGAAAACCTGTTAGAAGTCGACGCCAACAAAGCCGTCCTGTACAACGTGTACGAACGCTGATGGAACGAATGGCCCTGAACAACGTGCAGTTGGACCATTTGGCAGAAGCAGACCCCGTGTTGAAACCGCATTTCCACGGGACCGTGGCGTGCGACGAATTACCGCCGACCCCTCGCAAAGACGTGCCTCAGGGTTACATCGTCAATACGGATCCGTCCGACTTACCGGGTCGCCATTGGATCTCCCTGTGGACCGAAGGCAACAAGTGCGAAGTGATGGACAGTTACGCGTTACCTTTGGAGGCGTACCAGACCGCGGGACCGTTGCAAGCGTGGTTAAAGAAACATTGGAAGTACGTGATCCGCAACGGACAGAGTTTACAGTTGCTGTTCAGCAAGGGTATCGGCGATTACGCCCTGTTGTATTTGAGTTGAAAAGCCAGAAACGAAAGCATGCAATACTTTGTAAATCGATTCTCGAAACACGATTACGCGGCAAATGACCACAAAGTAGGACAGATGTTACGAGAAAAAATACTAAGAGCCTTAGGATGGCACGACGTTTGTAAACGACCTCACGTTCAGAACACCGTGCGATCGCACCGCGGTGTAAATCACTTGTTTTGCGAATGTTAATAAAGACGTGTGAAAACGATACGTGTAGTCAGAGGGGGTAAGTTTCTAAAGAAACTGTGGTGCTGCGTCGGTGGGAAGTATAACAATATAATTTGGTTTTATCAACTGGGTTGATAATGTCAATTGGCCACCGTAAAAAGATTCAAGAGCTGACGTTTCGAGCGTTAGCCCTTCGTCGGAGCGAATCAAGGAATTGTGCGTCGTGTGTTTTTTTTATACAGAAAGATGGAGCTTCGCTATTGGCTGGTGCCTGGTAACGTGAAAACTTCGGAATAAATTAGTTGAATGAAAAGCGTTCGTTGATACCGTGAGGATTAAGAGTGCCGATTTGAAAAATAAATTTTTGTTCTAGAGTTTTACGGCTTTCCGTGTTTCCTTGGTGAAGGGAAAGGCCGCAGACTGCCATATGTTGCTTAGAATGATTTGGGAGATTGAAGTGTCTCGCAACCGGTTTCGATGCATTTTTGTCGTCTTTCTCTACGTCACGAAGGTGTTCTCGGAATCGGTCGCCAAGTCGTTTCCCTGTTTCGCCGATGTATAACTTTTTGCAAATTATATTGTTATACTTCCCACCGACGCAGCACCACAGTTTCTTTAGAAACTTACCCCCTCTATTCATCTGTTGTTTATCGCTGCGACCACTAATCTCTTGCACTAGTATTCTTTATTCCACAGATTTCCGACCAGAAGACCGACAACAAGACGATGCCAAGCCAGTAGTATAGGACTTGGGGGAGCAAGCACACTTTATCCACCAGCTGATTTTGTGCTTATTTTTTTAGCTGATTTTGTGTAAGATTTTCCAATCTGATTTTGATCATTTTTTCCGCCAGCTTATTCCAAAGGCCGCTGGAATGAAATTCCGCGGGCGTGGAATTCCATAAAGATTTTTCCGCCAGCTGATTTTGTGCTTATTTTTTTAGCTGATTTTGTGTAAGATTTTCCCAATCTGATTTTGCTCATTTTTCCGCCAGCTGATTTTGTGCTTATTTTTTCAGCTGATTTTGTGTAAGATTTTCCAATCTGATTTTGCTCTTTTTTCCGCCAGCTTATTCCAAAGGCCGCTGGAATGAAATTCCGCGGGCGTGGAATTCCATAAAGATTTTTTCAAGTAATAAATCAAAAACGAGTGCGAGTGTTTGACCGGGGTTTCCAGACACCGAGACCATGGACGAGTAAAGACGTACGTGTTTTCCTCCCGTGCTGTTCTTCGACGAAATTTCAGCATTTTATGTCCATGTGCTTAGTCTATGGCGCAATGCTATAAACGCAAAGAGATATTAAGTTTTGATAGTGATATTTCCTCTCCTGAAGGAAAAAAGATTTGCGAGAGCCCACGTTCTGACCCAAATATAAACACAGCAAGTGACGAAGGCGAAGACGACCAAGTGTTGGAAGCGCTGAATATGACAGAAAGGATTGCCTCACAGCTAGAAATGATCTGCCAAACGCTTGCAAGCGTTGAAAATAGACTACAGAAGCTCGAAGGTATATTTGAACGTTTCTCTGGTTTGGAGAGGTCGGTTAATAGCCTTCAAACTGGACTGAGCGCGCTAAGCGAGAAGTCGGGAATAATAGAAGAGAAGACGAATTGTATTGAAAAGGCAATGGAGTTCGAAAACGCCGAAATCGAGGAGCTAAAGAAGAAAGACAAGAAGAATGAAGATAAAATCAAAGAGCTTGAGGATAAATTGCTGTACCAAGAGGTATACAATAGAAGAGAAAATTTACGTCTCTTTGGAATACCCGAATCTACTACCGCCGCTGAGAACACATTTGAAGTGATGCGTAATTTTCTTAAAGAAGAGTTGGATTTGGAAAACGCAGATAATATTGAATTTCAGAGAGCTCATCGAATTGGCAAGAAGAAGATGGGTGAAGCCAGGCCAGTTATTGTTCGTTTCTTAAAGTTTCCAGAACGTGAGCTGGTTTTTAGAAAAGTGCGTGAGCTGGAGAGCGATACCGAGGTAAAGGTCTATTAAGATCTCCCCAAGGAAATTAGTGAAAGAAGAAAAAGGCAATGGCCAAGGCTAAAGAAAGCAAGGGAAGAAGGAAAGATAGCATTTTTTAGCAAACCCGAGCCTGACAAATTGTTTATTGACGGACAGTTTGTTCCTCTGTAGATTGAACTTTGAGTTTTTTTTTTTTCTTTAGGAACGGTTTCTCTACAGATTGAATTTTTTTTTTATTTTTAGTTGATCTTGTAGTTGTTGTTTTTTTTGTAACGGGAGGATTGCGTAAGATCATTTGAATCCAAATAATTGTTCCATTCTCCGAGGCAGCTCTAAGGTGCTAATTACTCAGCTGCCATTTATTTTCTTTGTATAAGACATTGTTGTGTAATGTCCCTTATTTGTTGTTTCTTTTGTTTACCATGTTGTTGTGTAGAAACCTCTTGTGACCTCTGTAGTTACCAAATATTAATTTATGCGCAGTTGCAACGCGAGATACTTGTATACATAACTAGTTTCAATTGACCCATTCGAGAAGGAGTACATAAATTTTAAATTACTTTCTTTTAATGTCCGAGGGATTCGTTCCCCGACAAAGAGGAAAGCTCTTTTCACCTGGCTTAATGAGCGAAAGTACGATATCATTTTCCTTCAAGAAACCTACAGCACCGTAGATGTTGAAGATATCTGGAAGACGCAATGGCAAGGTAAGCTTCATTTTGCTCATGGTTCTAATCACAGTTGTGGGGTGATGATTTTGGTGAGAAGTGACCTTGATTTTAGCCTAAAATCCGTTAATTTGGATACTGAGGGCCGCTCAATTATAATGGAAGCTGAGGTACAAGGTTCGTTATTTTTGTTTGTCAATATTTATGCTCCCAACAAGGTTCAAGACCAATGCCGTTTTTTTGAAAATTTAAATAAAAACATTGAAGATTTCATTGCTAACAAAGAGCATAGGATAATTGTAGGGGGAGACTTCAACGTCACACTGGACTCTGATCTTGATTGCTCCGGCGGAAAACCTTTTAGAAAAGAATCTGTCAAACAAATTCAAGACTTGTGTCTCGATTTTGATTTAGTAGACATTTGGCGAATTCGAAATCCGGAATGTAAACGTTTTACGTGGAGGCAAAAAAATCCTTTCATTCAGCGAAGACTTGACTATTGGCTAATCAACGATTCTTCTCAAGATGATATTGAGAAATCTGATATTATTCCTTCGATCAACTCTGATCACTCGGCAATTCTTCTTCATCTTAATAGCTTAGACAAACCGGATTATGGTCCCTCGTTTTGGAAATTTAATGCTAGTCTCACTGATGATGACGATTTTGTCACATTGATAAATGAAAGTGTGCCTATGTGGTTAAACGAATTCGTTGAAGTCACAGATAAAAGACTGTTATGGGATTTAATCAAGTACAGGATTAGACAAGTTTCAATTAAGTATAGTAAAGAGAAGGCGCTCAAAAGAAGAAAAAAGATTTCTGATCTTGAGACCTCTCTAAGGATATGCGAAGAAAAGTGCAATGAGTCTCCAACCTTTGAAAATCAGGAAGAGCTTGAAATGTTGAAAATGGAATATGATTCTATTTATGAACAGATAGCAAAAGGAGCCATTATTCGATCAAAAGCCACTTGGTACGAGAAAGGCGAAAAAAGCAATAAGTATTTTCTAAACCTGGAAACGCACAAAAAAGCTAAAAGCTCTGTTCGCAAAGTCTTTAACAATGAAGGTGTGCTAATTACAGATCCTAAAAAAATTCTACAGGAGATACAAAATTTTTATTCAAATCTTTCTAAACGTGATCCTCTCACACCATCAGAAGATTTGTTAAACTCTTTTTTGAATAATTCTGAAATGCCGAAACTCACTAATAATGAGGCTCGAATCTGCGATGGAAGATTAACAGTTGACGAGTGTTATAAGAGTCTTCAGCTATTCGAAAGCAACAAGTCACCAGGTAATGATGGATTAACGGCTGAATTCTATAGAGCTTTTTGGCACACTTTAGGAAATCTGATGGTAGACAGTTTAAACTATTCTTATGATTATGGCGAGTTGTCAAATTCCCAGAAGGAAGCCATTATTACCTTAATTGAGAAAAAGGATAAAGACAAACGGGATTTATCGAATTGGAGACCAATCTCACTTATCAATGTGGACGTAAAAATAGGGTCAAAAGCTATTGCTAAAAGATTAGAGAGTGTCTTACCAAATATCATACATTATAATCAATGTGCATATGTTAAGGGAAGAACTATTTTTGATGCAGTCAGAACGATAGAAGACGTCATGGAATTCTCAGAAAGGTATAATCTTGAGGGGAGAATGATTTGTATAGATTTCAGAAAAGCCTTCGATACTGTCAGTAGAGATTTTCTATTTCGCGCTCTAACCTCTCTTGGTTTTGGTCCATCATTTTTGCAATGGATTCATACATTCCACAACAATATCTCAAGTTGTGTCATAAACAATGGTTTTTCTACTCAGCCCTTTGCAGTTGAAAGGGGAGTGAGACAAGGAGACCCCCTCTCTGCTTACTTGTTCATCATAGTCCTAGAAATTCTTTGTATTAGTGTACGTAGTAGCAAAGACATTTGTGGTATTAAGGTAGACAATGAAGAGCTCAGATTAAGCCTTTTCGCAGATGACCTAACTGGTTTTTTGAAAGATGATCTTTCGCTTGTGAACTTTCTTAAGCTTATAGAAGATTACGGAATTTGTTCAGGCCTGAAGATCAACCACGATAAATCAGAAATAATGCTATTAGGCAACTGCTCTTCTACTCTAGAACAAGACAACTCCGTTTCATGCAACTTAAAAATTAAAAAAGTGGTTAAAATTCTGGGAGTGCACTTCACGTATGACCTTCGAACGAAACAAAAATTAAATGTTGATGATCTAATTAGTTCCATTCAACAAAAACTACGAATTTGGAGGTGGAGGGACCTGACTATTATAGGAAGAATTCAAATTGTCAAAACCTTTATTATTCCTATTTTCCTATACCGCGCGAGTTTGATATCAGTAGATAGGGAATTTGTGAAAGATGTAAACAAAATTATCTTCGATTTTATCTGGAAGGGGAAGGACAAAATCAAACGCGCTGCTCTTATTAGTGATATAGAAGATGGGGGACTTAAAGCCCCACATCTAGATTCTATAATAGAGACTCAGAGAATCCTTTGTTGCAAAAAATTGGCAAGTGATCAACCAAGCAATTGGAAAAAAATCCTACTGCACTATCTTGAACCTGTAGGTGGGAAACTTATCTTATGTTGCGATTTTGACTTGAAGAAACTGCCTGTGAAGCTTCCAGCATTTTATGAAGAATGCTTTAAAAGTTTCGCAAAATGTTCGGCAGCAAACCACACGAGTGTACAGGATAAAAAAAGAGAAGATCTTTCAAAAGCTATCGTGTGGAATAATAAATTCATTTGTATCGGCGGCAAATCTGTTTATGGCGTGAATCATTAAACACGTTTGCTTCTACAGTTGACGAGCCTTTCAATTTGCAGGATGAAATTATATTAAGTTTCAACGACAAAAATGTGTTAATCGAAACAGTCGTTTCAAAGACCGTATATAAAGAACTTCGAAATAGAATCATCATCCCACCGACTGCCCAACTGAATTTTAATACCCATTTTGTTAACGATGTTTTAGAATGGAAAGAGATTTACAGCTTGCCATTTCGTACTTCCTTGGACACAAAATCGCGTGAATTCCAATACAAATTACTAAACAGGTGTCTTGTCACAAATTCATTCTTAAACAAAATTGGTATTATTCCATCTCCGGCGTGTTCCCTTTGTGGTGAAATGAACGAATCCCTGGAGCATTTTTTCATTTGTTGTCGTTATACTAAGGTTTTCTGGGCTGAGGTTATAAAATGGTTTGATAGTCAAGGGGTAAAGATAGAACGCCTTTCTGACAAAGATATAATGTTTGGTATTTTAAGATGCGAAGACGAATTATTTATTAATCATACTTTAATAATTGCTAAACAGTATTTATATTCTTGTTGACAGAACAAGTCTCTTCCTTCAATTAAAGTGTTTAACTCGAAAATTAAAATGATTCACCAGCTTGAGACAATGATCGCAAAATCAAATAATAAACTAAAAGCTCACAATATGAAATGGGCCAAGTATAAAACCAACTAGATGTATAAAGAATCTCGTGTTGTTGCTGCGCTGTACTAGTCATTATATTTAGAAGCAGAAGGGAGTTAAGAGAAATTTTGGGGTGTGTTTGTAAATATATGATGTATCGTGTTTATCTGTTAATGTGAATTATGTTTGTTTGTGGAAAAATGTATGTAACTTCAAATCAATAAAAATTAATAAAATATATATATAAAAAAAATAATGTAATCAAAGAACATAATATCGGTCAGCAGACAAGCCAAGAGACAAACCAGTGACAAGTAAATTAGATAATGTAATTAAAACTAATTTGGCTTCAAAGATGCTTCCAAGGAAAAAACGACCACCGAAGAAAGGGGAAGTTCCGGATTATGGTATCGATCCTGAGGATGAGGATGAAGACATGGGTCTTGATTATCTGTTTGATGATTATGTACCACCGCATGATCTGATTGATTTTGGTGATTATGTACCACCGCAGCAAGAAAAACAAATAGTACCAAAACCGCCAACATATGAAGAATCTTTAAAAGATATTATGGAAGGAAATAAGGAGATTTATGTCAATCCCCAATATTTTCCCCAATATTCTCAGGAGCTGCCACCTAAATATGATGATGCAATAGATGATGATACAATAGATGATGAAGAAGTTGATGATGCAATAGATGATGAAAAAGTTGATGATGCAGTAGATGATGAGGATAAAATCAAATTTATTTTAAATGATCTTGGTATTTCGGATTATGAAAATGTTGATATGGTTCTTAATCAGCCAGAAATGACTGCTAAAAAAACCAAATTATATCTCAAAAAAATAATAAAGGTTGCAATCCATAAAAAGAATCAATTGAAGGGTTATAAAGCAAGTGTTACAAATAAATAAAAGAAAGGGGTTATAACAGTTGAATCCCTTTAACGCCATAAAATAGTATGTATGTCTGAAGTTTTGCAGGATATGATACCTCAGTTTTCATTTTCATAATAACATCGATATATAAATAGTTGTTTCCAATATTTTGTGTTTTAGTGAACTGAACGATCAATCTGACATAATTATCAAAGACCTTTTTAAAAACATTATGAATCGTTTCAATGGTACTAACACCGTTGATAGATATAGTATCGCGATCGATATTGTTATCAGTCCAATCAGTCCAAATAAGTTCAAAAGCCATTGTGTAATCACTGTTAGGTAAAACGTATAGATTAACCGCTATTCTCGAACTATAATATCCTTTATTCGAGTCCAAAAGTAGTTTTGTGTCAACAGCATTTTTATTTATTGAATGAGGACTTGATTGCAAAGTCACCATATCTCCAAATTCTATGTCATCTTCTTCAGTTAATTGCCCACCAGGATCATCCATGATATATTTGAAAGCATTTAATCTGTTGGAAGTGGTTACATGTGATTTACTCACATGCTCTTCCATATACTTTTTAGTGATCAGATCTTTGTCACTTGTTGGATCTGCTGAATTGATTATTTTGTGAGTATTAACCAAGTTTATATTACCAGTCATATTTCCACCTGAGAGGTTGAGTTTTTGAGTTAATTGATTATCAACATACGATTTATTAGCACCATGACGTGCAGCAGAAGGGTTAGCCATTCCGGTAACTTTATTATTGTTCATGTCTAATACCCCAAAAATATCAAGAGCGCCATTGATGGAATCACCTGATTTGCTTACCTTTGTATTTAGTTGAGTGTTTATCCATTGTTTAGTAGCAGCGTCTTGATCATCAATGGGATCTTTTAGGTTTATTATCTTTTTTTGGTTCATGTCAAGATCTGCAAGCATCTTATTCTCACCGAGGACTGACAATGAGATCAAATCAACATACGCTTTATTTGCTACTTGTAAATTTGTGGAAGGACTACTGACGTTGTTTATGTGTTTGTTGTTCATGTCAAGATCACCAGTCATTTGTTTTGATCCATCAAGAGGTAATAAACTATTACTGGTCAGGTCGACATATTTTTTGCTCACCAAATCATTATCTCCAAAAAGCCCATCATGATATGGCTCTGTGTTTCTAATAACATATTGATTTAAATCAAAATAATTACCATCTTTACCTTTTTTGAGGAATTTACTATTGAGGTATTCTTTATTAACACCCGACTTCAGATCTGTTACGTAGTGATCATAACTATCATCCTCGGCGACATCTGGAGGGCATTCAAGATTCCTTATTAGTTTATAATCGAGATTATAATTTCCATCATCTGTCAATTTAAAACCAATACCAGGCAATCCCCGTTGTGAACTCATCATTGTTGTTGTTGTTGTTGATGTCGGTAAAAGTCCATTTGAATAACTCATTATATAATTAGATTATATTTTTTCATTGAAATTTTTTTAGCTGTGAATTTTCTTGGTTTATCAACGTATATGAAGCTGTATGGTTCTTCCGTTGCTTTCTCATACGATTCTTTTAGAATACTGTTTTCACGGCAAATTAAACTCTTCTCATTAGCACTTGGGAATTCATAAATGGAGAAGTGTGAACAGTTCAATCTTATGTCTTTTGGCGTCTTATAATAACTTTGACTCAGATAAATCACACTACAATTTTTATGTCGTCCTCGTATAAAATAGTCAACCAGTGGTTTTTGGTTCTTCTCACATACAAAATCATCAAAGATAACAATTTTCTGTGAGTCACTATCAAGCTCTTGAACTGGAATAATATCATCATTACTTGCTTCAATAACATCATAACCAACTTCATTACTGATAGGTTGGAAGACGTTCATAAGATTCTGGTACTTAGACTGTTCTAAGTTTTTCGCGTAGAGATAAATTTTATCAAAATATAGTAGATTGTAGATCATATGTATCAGTGTGTTTGTTTTTCCTGAACCACTTGGACCACAAATCAGCATCCGGAAACATTGATGAGGCATGAAATTGTATAGTTGTCTGAAGTTTGAGACTACATCATCTTCAACATCAAAATTTGGTATTTTCATTATATTATATTGGTATATTAATTCAATATAACGTGGTGTTCAACGTTATTTTTTATATACGATTTTCATTTTTTATGTAACGTAGTAATATAACAACAAATGAGTTTAGTTAAATGGAAAGAACTCGCAAAAGTAAATCTAAATTAGGGAATAAAATCAATTATGCCCATAATGTAATCAAAGAACATAATATCGGTCAGCAGACAAGCCAAGAGACAAACCAGTGACAAGTAAATTAGATAATGTAATTAAAACTAATTTGGCTTCAAAGATGCTTCCAAGGAAAAAACGACCACCGAAGAAAGGGGAAGTTCCGGATTATGGTATCGATCCTGAGGATGAGGATGAAGACATGGGTCTTGATTATCTGTTTGATGATTATGTACCACCGCATGATCTGATTGATTTTGGTGATTATGTACCACCGCAGCAAGAAAAACAAATAGTACCAAAACCGCCAACATATGAAGAATCTTTAAAAGATATTATGGAAGGAAATAAGGAGATTTATGTCAATCCCCAATATTTTCCCCAACATTCTCAGGAGCTGCCACCTAAATATGATGATGCAATAGATGATGATGCAATAGATGATGAAGAAGTTGATGATGCAATAGATGATGAAAAAGTTGATGATGCAGTAGATGATGAGGATAAAATCAAATTTATTTTAAATGATCTTGGTATTTCGGATTATGAAAATGTTGATATGGTTCTTAATCAGCCAGAAATGACTGCTAAAAAAACCAAATTATATCTCAAAAAAATAATAAAGGATGCAATCCATAAAAAGAATCAATTGAAGGGTTATAAAGCAAGTGTTACAAATAAATACAAGAAAGGGGTTATAACAGAAGCTTATAGGCAGAAGGAAAATAAAAGAATAGACGATTCAAGAATTACTTTAAATGAATACATAAAACATTATGATACTGAAAGGTTCAGGCATCAAAAGCCGAAGAAGACAGAGAGGTGGGAATATTATGTTTTTCAACGATGTAAAGCAGCTTCTCAAGAAATTAGAATTAATCATTGGTGAAGTTATTGCAGGTAACACATCAATTCAGATGAGAAATACAGGAGTCAATATATTGGACACATTATTGAAAATGGCAACAATTAATAGATCGCAGTATAATAAATTGTATAATAAGTATTTCAAAGTATAATTTATGTAAATGTATTATATAAACATGGATCGAGAGATTGTATTGTCATCATATAGTGTCAAAAATCAAGGAAACAACAGAATCAGAATTTTACAACTAAATTCACAAATCCCATAATATTGGGTAAAAATTCTGAATATGTGGTAGGCCTTAACCGAATCGTTAACATGTCGTTCACACGGTTCAATGTAAATTCCTCGTATAATAATCAATTAATAAAGTATAGCTCTGATAACGGCTCAACATTTCACGAAATTACTTTCCCAACAGGAGTTTGGAATTATACAGATTTCAATACATACATCAAGGACATAACTAAGATTGAAAAAGTTTTACAATTTGGTCCAAATACTTTTGATTATCCCATCACTCTTGAATTCAGCAATACAACATTCAGAGTCACAGTCACATTAGCTAAAAATTACCAACTTGATTTAACAGCAAGCAATTTCAATGAACTGATTGGGTTTGAAAAGGTATTGCTGAAAGATGAATTGAATGTAGGACCAAAAGTGCCTAATCTCAGTCAAGATACTGACGTACTCAATATTCATTGTGACCTTATCAATGATTCACTTGTAGACGGTCAAGATACAGACATCATTTATTCCTTCTCAACCAGCGTGCTTCGACCTAGTTACTCCTTTACCATCGAACCGCGAAGAGTCACATTTAGTCCCGTCAATAAAATTAGTATAAGTAGTATCAGGATACATATCACAGATGGAAAAAGGAGATTAATCAACCTAAATGGAGCAGATACAGCTTTTTCACTGATTTTGAAAAGGGTAGAATAATGTAACATAATAGTATAAAATGAAACCATATGAATTTAAGAGGTTTTATCATCCAAAGCTTGGTAAATTTGTATACGCGCATAAAGGGTCTGGGATTATCGTTGATAATATTTTCAAACCGATAAAGAGCGTTGTGTCGTCTGCTGTAAAAAAGTTTGCTAAGAAATCAGGTATTTCACATTTGAGTAATGTTGGTAAAAAGACATCTGAGAAGTCAGGAGACCTGATAATGAAAAAGCTTAGAAATATGAATGCAATTACCCCGCCCATTAAACAGCAACAGCAAAATGAAAGTACTGATATGTTCATCAATAGATTGATATCAGGTGATGGTGTAAAATTATCTAACATAATAGTATAATATCTTTCAGATCAAGTGAATATTTACAAAGATATGAGTTGGTTCGATTTCAACTAGATGATGTCATTCGGGCTCCAGATAATGGTCAGCACCAACAAAAAAAGTGGGTATAAGTTTACGATTAATGACAGATCTACATTCTATGATTGGTATAATGCTTATTTCGAGGTGCAATTTCAGTTGCAATACTTAGCTGATGGCGCTGGAATTCCAGATGCAACACGTACAACAATTATCAACGGATCCCATTCATTGATTAATCATATGATGATAAAGAGTGCTGGTAAGATTGTGTATGATACTGATAATCTCCATAAAGTTACTTTTGTCAAGAACCTCCTTGAATATAGTGATGATTTCAGTCGTAGTGTTGGTAAAAATAGTCTATGGTATTTGGATACCGATAACTAATACAGGGTTTAGTGCTAGACACAGTTTGACAAAAAGAATTGGTGAAGGTGGTGGAGCTGAAGATGCAGCCAAAGATGTTAATGTAGTTAGAAGGTCGAATGTTGGTTCCAATGCAACTTCAGTTTAATATAGAGTTGCAGAATGATGATGAATTAATTTTTAAACCAGCTGCTGCAGATGCAAGTCGAGTGGTCATCAATAGATTTTTACTATGGATCCCAAAAATGATACCGAAGGACAGCTTATATGATAAGTTCGTCAACTCATTTTTAACAAAAAATACTTGGAAGTATAACAGAGAAATGTATCAAGTTTCCGCACCAGCACAAACTAGTGGATTTTTCCAGATCTCCTCCAGTATTGACAATGTTAAGACTATCTTAGTGTATCTACAAAGAGCTAAAACAAACAATGCAAATGCGAATCCATGGGAGCATGCGTGGACTCGGTGTGTGGTGGCACGTTTTTTGAAGAGCGCTGTCTGCGTCCTCATTTTTCTTTGAAAATTCATGATTTAGCATAGTCCTTGGTTCAAGTATTGTCTTAATAACTACCATTAGCAACCAACACATGAAAAACCGTAAAAAGCACAAGCGAGGAGCCCGAGGTTCGATTGAGGAGGAAACCGGGACACCAAAGCGATCCAACATGGCGACGGAAGAACTAGTGTCAAATGAACAGCAATCAAGCCTAGCGGAACCAGCTCCGACTGAGGCAGTACTAACTGGGCAGGATGATTCCTCGCTTGCTCCTGTAGAACCGTCTCTCGCAGAAATCAGGGAAATGCTGATCGACATCAAGATCGACATGTGCAGCCTTCTACGTGAAAACGAAGCCATGAAGAAAAACATGGACGAACTAAAAGCGACTGTTCGAGGGCAGAATGTTGAAATAGCGAACCTCCGAACGTCGCTTAATAAAGCGACGAAGAAGTTGACCGATGCAGAACGGGATTTGGCTGAAACAAGAAATTTAGTCGACGAACAGCAGGAAGAAATTTGGGAGTTATACGATCTTCAAGACAATCTAGAACAGTATACGCGGAAAAACTCCTTAGAGATTCATGGAATCCCAGAAGAAGCGTATGAGTCAACGGATGAGGTAGTACAAAAATTGGCAAATGCCCTGGATGTACCAGTGACCCCACAGGATATTGAAATATCACATAAGCTGAAGAGAAAAGGTGTTAAACCGATCATAGTAAAATTTCTGTCTCATAGGATCAAAACGAAATTGTATAAAGCCCGGACAAAACTCAAGAATGTAAGTGTTTCAGGCCTTTTCCCCGCTTCGACTGCCGCAACACGGGTCGCTTCGGGTAAGATCTGCCTATTTGAAAACCTCACGTCATATAGGAAAAAGATTGTCAACCGTGCGAACGAAATGCGGAGCGATGGTTTAGTCCTGAGTGTTTGGACAATGGATGGGAAGGTTTTTGTTAAGACATCGCCTGAAGGTAGGCCTATTAGAATTAGTGAATTAGAAGATCTGGACCATCTTTAGTCTTCAAATAACCAGCACTTCTAAGAAAATCCGGAAAAGTGAGGACAGCGACGGACTGTAAGTTGAGAAGAAAGTAACGCTCGGAACTTATTTTTCTTTTGGTTTGTGTGTGTAAACGTGCGTGTGTTTGTTGTTTAGTTCGACTGTTTATTTTTTTTTTCTTGCCTCACTCTCAATGCAAGAGAAGCCAAAATATGATATTTTCTCATTAAATGTAAGGGGAATTAGGGATCAGTCAAAGCGGAGAAGCATCTTTTCGTATCTAAAGGATCAGAAAGCCAAATTCTATTTTCTACAGGAAACATTCTCGGAACCGGTTGATGAAACAATTTGGAAAAACGAATGGGGAGGTGATATGTTTTTTTCCCATGGCACCAACCACAGTAAAGGAGTCTGCATTCTTTTGCACCCTACAATGACATGCCAAATAGAATATTCATTCCGTAATAACACAGGAAGACTATTGCTAATTACTATTCTCCTGGATTCTATGAAACTATCTCTTTGTAACATATATGCTCCAAATAACTTAACAGAACAGTTAGAATTCCTGCAAGAACTTAACAATTGCCTCATGGATAAATCAGAACTTTCAACACTTATTGTTGGAGGCGATTGGAATTGCACCTTAACAAAAAAGGATAAAATAGGCGGTGCTGAATGGAAGCCAACAGCGTATGAAAATTTAATCTTAGCAACTATGGACGCTTTCGACTTAGTAGACATCCAAAGGTTACGACACCCAAGGTTGCAAAAATATTCATATGAATCAAAAGCGCTAAAGGTAAGATCTAGAATAGATTTTTTCTTAGTTGCAAAAAACTTGACCCAGTACGTAAAGAAGAGTGAGATACAGCCCTCTATAGCGCCAGACCATCATGCTATCTATTTACTTTTGTCTTGGACAAGCGAAATCTCTAGAGGACCGGGGCTCTGGAAATTTAATAACACCCTACTTAATGATGCCGATTACGTAACGAAAATCCACGAGACGTACTCGCGTGTTCGTGCTTTCTATTCAGATTTGGCAGACAAGCGTCTTCTTTGGGAAATGCTAAAGATGGAAATGAGAGCGACGACGATTCTATTCAGTAAAAACAAAGCGAGGTTGACAAATACAAAAGAATTGCAAATTAAAGCGCGACTAGAGGAACTAGATTATCTTATCTGCAACAATTTCAACTCCCCAGATATTGACAATGTTCTGAACGAATATGAAAACCTCAAAACAGAGTTACAATCAATATATGACCAGAAGGGTAAAGCGGCCATATTCAGATCTAAATGTCGATGGGTCGAAAACGGAGAGCGTCCCACCAAATACTTCTTCAATCTCGAAAAAAAGAACCACAACAAAAAAACCATAACGGAACTCCGTATGGAGAATGACTCAATAACATACAATGAAAACAATATTTTGGAAGCTATTGAAAATTATTATAAAATATTGTATACATCTACCACCAACACCAACGATAATGATTTTAAGGACTTCATTGAACATTTGGATATACCTAAACTTACGGATGAGGAGAGAGACAAAATTGAAGGTCCACTAACTCTTGAAGAATGCAAAACTGTACTAGAGACTTTCAAAGCTAACAAAACTCCGGGGGAAGACGGATTCACCGTTGAATTCTATAAGTTTTTTATCGAATTATTGGGAGAGGATCTGGTTGCGAGTTTCAATGCTGCTTATGATGCAAACGAACTCTCCATTTCCCAACGTCGAGGAGTCATCACCTTAATTCCAAAAGAAGACGGATCATTACAAGAGTTATCAAATTGGCGTCCAATTACATTACTAAATGTAGATTGTAAGGTGGCAACTAAGGCCATAGCCAGAAGAATAGAATCGCTACTCCCAAATTTGGTGCACTCTGATCAAACGGGGTTCATTAAAGGCAGATATATAGGACAAAATATCAGATTAATTATGGATGTCATGGAGCATACAAAGTCACAAAACATACCCGGCATCTTAGTTTCGTTGGATTTCCAGAAAGCCTTTGATTCTCTAGAGTGGTCATTTATTAGATACCTTTAACTTTTGAATTAGCATCAAGCGGTGGATAAATACTTTCTATACAAATATCGAGAGCGCAGTGATAAATAATGGCTTCATTACGAATTGGTTCAAACCTTCCAGGGGTGTACGACAAGGTTGCCCCCTTTCACCTTATTTATTTATACTTTCTACAGAACTATTATCAAACAAGATTCGACAAGATCCAACTATAGAAGGCATAAAAATATTTGGAAACGAAATTAAACTGAGTCAATTCGCTGATGACACAAACCTATTTTGTTCGGATTTGATCTCTGTTGAAAATGCTCTAAGACTGATTAGGGACTTTGGAGAATTAGCTGGCTTAAAACTTAATATAAAAAAGTCCAAAGGGATTGGAAAATGGGAAAAAAACAAACTCAACCCTTTACAGCTAAAATGGCTTCGTATCCCGGTTAGAATCTTAGGAATATACGTCTCCTATGATCTGAAAGGGAATAACGAATGGAATTTCAGTCTTAAACTAAGAAAGTTGCAAACAAAACTTGATATGTGGCGATCGAGAGATCTTACATTGTTTGGTAAAGTGATGATATTAAAATCGCTTGGTCTGTCACAACTAATTTACTCATCCTCGATCCTCAACATCCCGGAAGGTTTCGAACACTTAGTGAAAACAAAACTTTTTAATTTTCTTTGGAAAAACAAAAGAGATAAAATTAAAAGATCCGGACTTTATCAGGACCTGGAAAAAGGCGGACTATGTATGATAGATGTAGAGATCATGCTTAAAGCTCTTAAACTAGCATGGATTCCTAGACTCCTCTTTACTGGAACTTCCAATTGGAAAACAGTCCCAGACTACCATCTACGCAAATTAGGAGGCCTAAATTTCTTATTAAGGTGTAACTACGATCCAGCGCACCTTAACACTTTGCCCTTGTTTTACCGAAATATTTTTTTGTACTTCAACGAATTGAAATGCCTTTACAACTTTGATCAAGCGCAGGATTTAATTCTATTTAACAATAAAGAGATACTTGTAGAAGGCAAACCACTGTTTTTAAGGGAATGGTTTAACAAGGGCATTCTATCCATCCAGGACCTTCTCGATGAGGCTGGCCATATATTGTCGTACGCGCAATTTATAAACAAATATGCATGCAAATCAAATTTTCTTCAATATTACCAGGTCACGAGTGCTATTCCAAAAAAATTATTCGAAAAAGCAAAAACCATTAATCCAATTAGGAAAGAAGCATATGCCGCTGCAAACTTTAGCTTTCAATTAAATGAGTCCACACAACTTGATTTAATTAAGGCCAAAACTTGTGATTTTTACAAACTACTAAATGCGAAGATCCACACAGCTGAACATACAGGTCCTCGAAGATGGAACGAAAGTCTATCTATGAATGAAGACTCCTGGGGAAAAGCATTTACCTCTCTTAAAAATATATGCAAAGAAACCAAGCTAAAGGAATTTCAGTTTAAGCTGATTCATCGCATTATAGTTACAAAGAAAGAGCTCTGCCGCTATGGCATCAAATCAGATGATGACTGCCTATATTGTGGAGGAAAAGATTCCGTTGACCATTCATTCAAAGATTGTCGCTTTGTAATTTCTTTCGATAAAGAGGTTATCAATTGGTTTAACGCAAGAAATAATTCAAAGCTTAATCCATCTATTGAAGAAAAACTTTTTGGTCTAATAGACGGTCCATACAGTAAAGATTTAGTAAAGAAATTTAATTATACAATGCTGTTCATGAGGTACTACATCTATTCTTGCAAACTACATAACAAACCAATTATTCTCAGGGATTTCATAAACAAACTCTTACTCAAATGCAAAATAGAAAAAATTAAACTCTAGTTGGAGTAATACAGTAACACAGTAACACAGAAGTCTAATTTATAGACTTCTACTTGGTTAGTCGAGAAAGCCATTTCTATAGAAAATGTAAGTGTACCTAATTTCCCTTCATTTTCTGAGAAAATAGAGCATAATAACAAATCTTTGTTTGCAACCTTAGCTTAATTGTACATTTAGAGTAACCATAATTGTATAGTGCCTTTGTTTTTGGGAAAATTATTTCTAAGAATAAATAAAAAAAAAAAACTTGGATGTGAGGCATTTTCGGGAAATTTTGTTGTTTTGTCCGAAATTCAGTTTTATTGCGATCAGTGTAAACGAAAAACGTCATCCGTGAAAAGGGCTATTGTAATGTAAAAAAATCAATATCGTTTAATTAAGCTAGTTATCAGGCATGAATTACTAGTTATCCGTTACGGCCGGTGCGATGCTCTTCCAATTGAGCTATCGTATGAGCTATGAGGTTACAGTACAATTGTAATTTTTTGTTAGTTTTTGTAGTTAATGCTGGTGTTATATGGCGTTACTAACCTGTAAATTGTGTTTGTATTGTATGTAATATTAGTACCGTAAGCATTTTTAGTATTGTAACTAAAGCTGGTAGTGCAAGTAAAGTTACAATTGTACGTAATGTCAGTATTGTAAGTAATGTTAGTATCATAAAGATGATAACACTGTGAGCAATAAATAAAAAAAAAAAAAAGAAAAAAAAAAATGCGAATCCATACATATTTGACACTTTTAAACTAAATGCAGCTAATAATAATTCTAGTCTTACAAATTGCAGATTGGAATATGGGAATGGAGTATTTTATCCAGAAACTGAATACGACTCAGAGTCAAAAGTAAGAATCTTCAATGATTTGATGTCCTATGCCATGAGAAAGAATGATTACAACACCGGCACACAGCTCAACCTGGTTAATTACAACTCTCTTTTATTCCATCATATATTTTGATCTGTCATATCAAACAGAGAAAGTAACAAGAGATCCAAAACAGTTGATCTTTAGGTATAAACTTAACGCAAATAGTGCAACACCTTTCAACGTGCATGCTATTGTCCTATATGAAGAAGAAGTTGTCATCGACAAGATTGGAAATGAATTAGTTATAGTGTAAAAAGTATTGACAGTAATCAGATATTCCTTATTTTTTATATGTTATATAATCAAAAATTGTATAACATATATTATATACAATAAATGACTCAGCTTTTTGAAATAAATGTAAAACTATCTGAAAATCAGAAGAAGAATATCATTGACGCTCACCGTAAAAGAGAAACAGTTGTTATAAGGCTAACAAATAACTCTCTCAGCGGAAATGACACTTTGTACGTCCCAGCAACAGTAAAAAAGAGATTAGAAAAAAATCGTAAAGATAATAAAGGTATGGATATCAAGCTGTCAAAGACTAATATCAGAAAACAAGTCGGTGGAAGTTTGTTAACTACCATTCTAACCTTGGTACTTTACTCGCCAGTATTGGAATTCCCCTGGTATTGAAAGCTTTGACTGGAAGTGGTGCTCCTAAGATTGGAGCTCCACCTTACCCCCAACAAGGAGGTAAAGGAGCTCCAAGAATGGGTGTATGGCAACCACCACCATTCATTGGATCATGGCCTAAGACACAAGCTGGTATGGGAAAAAAAAAGCCAACCAAAAAAAGAGAAAGGGAAAAGGTCTACTATTAGGACCAAACAGCCCGTTCAATTCAATCCCACTCGTAGGGGCAATATTGTAAAACATAAATTTGAAAAAGACATTCCGATGAGCAATCATGATCTAATAAGATGGTGCAAATATCTGAACATCCCAATCAATAATGTTCTATCAAGAGATGAAAGAGTTCCACATAATCATAGCCAAGCATTATTTATTTACAATCTTGAACCATCATATATGAGTGGAAGCCATTGGGTAGCAACTTTTGTAAAAGACAACATTATCAATTATTTCGACAGTTTCGGTATGCCTCCTTTTCAAGAGCTTGTAAATCATGCGAAAAGAAAGAATTTGACTTTGCTTCACCAAAATAATCATATTCAAAACATAAAAACAACCACATGCGGCTACTTCTGTTTATACTTTTTAAATGAAATGAATAAGGGTAATTCATATCATGATTTATTAAAAGTGTTTGACATTCATAATACAATGAAAAATGAGAAATTTATCAAACATTATTTCAAAAATATATAACATATATGTATACATGGTAAAATCATATTGCGTAAAAGAAAAAAAAAAACAAACTGAATGTGTTCCAGGTAGTGAACGATATGTTAAAACCAAAAATGGCCGAACAATGATGAAATGCAAGTGTGCCAGTTGTGGTATCACAAAAGCTAAATTCGTCAAGAATCAGGGAAACTAATTGGGCCCTCACTAGCTGGGGGCAGTTTGTTTGATATTTATGATAGTCATTCTATTGGTGAGATTGCTTTAAAAGGTTTGGCTAATTCTGGGGCTTTGCTTGCTCGACGGGGTGCTGCAAAGGCTATCAAATCAGATTATGCAAAGAAGAAAATAAAAAATGTTACAAATAAATATTTGGATCAAGTCCTTGACAGCTTTACAAATGACTTGAGTAAAAAAATAAAAGGTGGTTCAATAGATATACACAAGGCTATATTAAAAGTAGCGCCAAAGGGTTTTGTTATGCCTGGACATAGATATACAGGTCCTGGTAATCCTTTAGAGCAGCAGCTGAGATATGATCCAAAAACTGTTCAAATACTTGAGATATATCAACAACCAACTGGTAAAACAGACGCTGTAAGTATGCAACATGATGTTGATTATTCTGTATGTGGAAATAAGAAAAAAAGTGATCAAGTTAAATGTAAGAATGAGGCGGATAGAAAGATGGTAAAAGCTTTGGATGCTATTCCATGGAAAGACAGACAATGGGGACATGCAATTGCTAGAAATACTATAGCAGCTAAGTCAAAATTAGGTATGGGGGTAATGAATTCATTAAATGCGATTCCTGGTTATTCTGCAGCAAATAAAACTCTTTCTTCAGTCATACCAAAATTGATAAAAGAAGAAGGGGCAAAAGAATCATTTGATGATTTTGCAAGTGGAGACACTATCAAACGTGCTTGGGCTGGAATTACTGGACAACAGGGAAAAATACAAAAAGAAAAGATGAGGAAGCAAGGATATGCACCAGTTGAGAAAAAGAGTCAGCAAGAGGTATTTAATACTATGGCGCGTGATTATGGACCAGATTGGTATATTGGTGGGCCATATGAGAATCATTGGAAATTTAACAGATTCATGTGGGATGTACAACATGGGAAACAGCTAGCAGCTAAGTCAAAATTAGGTACGGGGGTTAAAAAAAACGTCAACAGCCGTCGAGTGAAGAAAACTGGCAAGTAAAATTAGCAGATGAATTACATACACCAATACATCGTAAATTTACTCGGCGGCGTGTGATTACAAATCATATCGATGAAATATGGGCAAGTGATTTGGTTGAAATGCAGCAGTTTAGTAAATGGAATAAAGGCTATCGATATCTTCTAATGGTTATTGATGTATTCAGTAAATATGGTTGGATTATTCCATTGAAGGATAAGAAAGGTGAATCTGTCACTGAGGCGTTTAAAACAATATTCAAAAAAGGTAGAAAACCACAGTATTTATGGGTTGATAAGGGAAAAGAATTCTATAACAAACATGTGAAAGATTTATTAGAGAAAAATGGGATACATATGTACTCAACTGAGAATGAAGAGAAGTCCTCAGTGGTTGAAAGATGGAATAGAACAATTAAATCCAAAATGTGGAAACAGTTCACTGTTCAAGGTAATACACAATATCTAGATATGTTACCAAAATTAGTAAATCAATACAACAACACAAAACATTCAAGTATAAAGATGACACCTGTTGAAGCTTCTGATAAGAAGAATGAAGGAACTGTTTATTTCCATTTGTATGGTAATATAGAAACATTGAAACAGAAACCAAAATTTGAAATAGGTGATAAGGTTAGAATGTCTAAGTATAAAAGAAAGGTATTTGATAAGGGTTATACACCAAATTGGACAGAAGAAGTGTTTAAAGTTGATAAGATTCAATACACAAATCCAATAACTTATAAGGTAAAAGATCTCAGAGGTGAAGATATTCAGGGAAGTTTCTATGAGTCTGAGTTGTTAAAAGCTAAGCAGGATGTTTTTCGTATTGATAAAGTCATTCGTAGAGATTATAAAAAGAAACAAGCTTTAGTGAAGTGGAAGGGATATAGTGATGATTTCAATAGTTGGATTCCAATGAGGGATTTAGTTAATGTGTAAATGCTTAAAGATTTGGTGTTTTAGAATAAATAGGAAGAAATGGAATTACAAATGACGATGTACAAAAATGAAAAATTGAATGTTGAAATCAACTGTTATATTGATAAGAAAAATGAGATATGGTTTCGGGGTAAGGAGATAGCTCTGATATTGGATTACGCTGATACGAAAAGGGCAATTCGGAAACATGTTCATATTGATGATAAAAAATTGATTGATTTAAAAATATTACAAAATCCTTCGGGGGACAAAAAATCCCCCCAAGAAACAACTCGAAAATGTTATTTCATAAATGAATCCGGTTTGTACTCATTAATGCTTTCTTCTAAAAAACCACAAGCAAAAGAATTCAAACACTGGATAACAAGTAAAGTATTACCATCAATTAGAAAAAAAAGGCTATTATAAAATTAACAGCAATAAATTAGTAATTGAGAATGAAAATGATTTACATTTCCAAGTTGTAAATTTTATAAGAAAAAAATACCCACAAACTCTTATGATTGCTGATTTGGGTGAATATCAAAGAACGCCAAGTATTAGAATAGCATCTTGGAAGAAAGGTTACATGTCTGGACAATGTGATCTCATGATAATGAATCCAACAAGTAAATATAATGCTCTTTGTTTAGAATTTAAAAGCCCAACTGGTTCATATCAAGTGAGTAAAAAACCGTTGGAAATGAAGGATATGTATATTAAAAACAAATGCAAATACTTTATCAGCAATTCTTATGATGATGTTATATTTGAAATAATGAAACATTTGGAAGAAAGTTATAAATATTTGAAACGTAGAAATAAACAGTAAAAATAATATAACATATATTTGTAGAGACTATACAATATATGTTATATTGTTTTTTGTTATCTAATTGATAGCCAAGAATATAATTATTGTTGGCTATTAACAGTTTTTATTTTAGAATCAAGACTAAAACCCGGGATATAGTCTGATACTAAAATTGGAATTAAAATTGGAATTGGAATTGAAATTGGAATTAAAATTGGAATTAAATGGAATCAGAAATTGGAATTAAAATTGGAATTAAAATTGTAATTGGAATTGAAATTGGAATCAGAAATTGGAATTAAATTCGTTTATGACCATATGCATAACTAGTCTGGCCATCTTTATGAATATATCTTTTATCATCAAAACGGCTAAGTGATATTTTATTAATCTCATAACTATATATCTGATGTTTTTCGCTTCTAATTGTTTTCATTGAATGATACATCTGATTATCATTAAACAATGTATCTCTGTAGTTATCATGTTGAATGTCTTTTTTAATTACATTCTTCTTAATTCCTTTTGCAGTCTTGCCACCTTTATTATCATCTTTGATATAGCTATACATTTTTGATTTTAAACCAATAAATTCAGTGATTGGAATTCCAGCTGCTTCATCTTTAAACTTTCCAATTACTTTTTTATTTGACTTATCAAAGTAAGGTGAATTCTCTGCGTAGTCGCTATTATCGAATTTATCTTTATCAGCCCAAAAGTCTTTATAAGCATCTTCAGTTTCAATTTCATACATTAGGCTGTCAGTATCTGTAAATAGTAATTTTGTTTTATTTTTATATTTTTTCTGTATATAATTATAATGGAAATCATACATTAATGTTTTACTTAGTTCTAAAATGCACATACCAACATAAGCAGGTTTATTTAAAACCAGCTTTTCTTTAATTTTATGAACAGCAACTAAATTTTCATTAAATATCTTACAGCTGACATAAGTTGGTTTGCTTGTGTATTTTAAAAGTTTCTTTTCATCTGTGATAAGTTTGACATCAACTCTCTTTCTTAGATTTTCCATTGTTTTTCCATAAACGCTGTTATTCATTAGTTTGAAAAAGTTTTTCTCAAAATTATTTTTAGCATTTGTTCTTTTCTGTGTATTGTAATCAATATATTCTTTCAACCATGGAGATTGATTGAATTCAAGAACTCTATGAACTTTTTTCACTTTCAATCCTAGATCCATATATAGTTGAAGATTTCTATAATGAGCAACATACTTTTCTTTGTTATTAAGAGTTGTAACTAATTTATGAACAAGACCAGTTGATATGTTGTATTTCTCAGATATATTTTTACAATATTTAGATAACATTTCTTTATTTATTTTGATTTTTTCTGGCGCAACTGGATAATCATTATGTTGATTGTGTAATTTTTTACGATATTCTAAGTCGACTTCCAATATTAATCCTTTTTTACTATCTTCAGTGTATTTATCTAAATTTAAATTATCTATCTTCTCCCTTTTCATCCATTTAAATCCACCAGTTGGAAGAGATTGACTCATAGCCCAACCGTATAGATTATTGGCGTCAAGATACATGATATATTTAGATGGTTCATTTTTATTATAATTTTTCATATATTTATTATTAGCTTTTCCATAACGATTAGCAATATAACTGATTCCACCTCTCATTCCCTTTTCAATGAATAAAAACATATCAATATCAGTCATTAATTCTAATTTAATATCAGTCATTTTTAACATAGCATCCCATGATAACCCTGGAGATGAGAAATAATGACATGGATCAAGTCTATAATATTCAAGACAGGTTTTTCTGAAATTTTCAAATACATCAGCTAGTAGAAGTACATCTTTTTTTAAATATAAATCATGATAATCACCCATATTTTCCAAAGAGAATGTTTTCCACACATTTTTAGCATGTTGATGATCTTCATCTGAAATATCTTCATTGTTTAAAATACTGTGGAACTGTTCTTTTGATGGAAGTGGAGAATCAAACTTATCAAAGCTGTCCATATAATCATATGGATAAACTCCTTTTCTCAACATAAGATTAAATTGATTTTCATCTTTGAAAGCTTTTGATATATATTTGAATGAATCTTTTGGTGTATTGTTAACAAGTTCTGGTAAGCTTGAACTCATAAATTGGAAACTGTCAATAAAAGTTAGATGATTACCAAGCATGAAAGCCATATACTTTTCCATATTATTTGGAATTGCATTTATATTCATCTGGCATTTCTCTCCATTCTTATTTGTATATTCATGATTTTTAACGACATTGCCAATTTCGTGCATAATAAAATGGCTATCATAACCTCTGAGATTATGAAATATTACAGGAATTTTAATTTGTTCTGGAATTATTTTAAGTTTAAGATTACATTCCTGGTGAGCAGAGCCTCTATATTTGCCAGTGATATGACAATGATCTCTTACTTTGATATCTTCATCAGTGTATTCTTTATTACAGATATAGCATTTATCAGCTTTTTTGAAATCAACTTCATCTTCTTTTGTCATTTTTAAAGGTTTATTAAATTCATTTTTCATAATAGTTTTACAATATTTGACTTCCATCAACATCATTTTCATGAAAATGCTGACAGCTTTATCACCTCTATAAAGTGTAAGTGGTTTGCTATATTTATCATTATAACAACATACCAATTTGTAACCAAAACCACAATCTGTATGTTTTTGATATGATTCTGTATAAGATTTATTATTATCTTGTGAACAACTTGATATTTTCTCTGTTATTGCTTCAAAATCTGCGTAAATTACAAATGGTATTGGTTGTTGTTTATCAAAGTTATTAAATTTTAAAATATTCTTTCCCTTCTTTGGCATTTCAATAGCTTGTTCACCATTTAGAAGTAAACAGTTTTCTTTGTGTTTTGTTAAAACTTCTTCAGAACTAAAACATTGAAGACAGTGCATGCAAAAGTGTTTCTTTTCATTGTGTTTTGTTTTATTACACATAAATCTATTAAAATCTTTTATTAAAACATAATGTTTGTTCTCGTTTTCAGATATCAATAACAAATTTAATTCATTATCATTTTTTTCTTTTGATATATAAATAGGATATGCCTGTTTATTTTCATATCCAAATACATTAACATTGATCTCATTTTGTTTTTCAATTTTATTATATTGTTTAATAGTCACTGGAAATTCAATTTCGGAATAATCTAACGTATTAATATATTTTATATCTGATTTTTTAATCCTCTGTGGATCTTTATCTTGTGGGTTTAAATACCGAATATGGCACCATCTAAAACATTCATTATCATTATTTTTCAAATTAATTAATCCCTTCATATGATGGTTAAGTTCCGATGGTAGTGGAATATAAGAGGATCCCTTCATTGGTTTATATATTACAATATTAAGATAATGATTATCAATAGATTTAATAGTCCAACCAGATCCTTCAGACACCCATTGAGCAGTTTTATTTAATATTTGTTGTTTTGATAAATCAAATGATTCTTTTATTCCAGCTTCATTTATAATAGTTTGTGGTGTACTATTAAAATAAGCAGCTTTATTAATTTGTCCATCATTCGCTATTTTTTCAAATGTTACTTTTAATGTTTCAACAAATTTTAACCCCTTTTCAGTTGTGTGAATATTTCTAATATAACGTTCAAGAGCTAGTCTTGTTGACTCTAATTGTATAAGTGGGTCTTTATCATTTTTTATACCAATTTCATAAGATTTTGTATAACCTTTTAAAGCTTTATCAATTTCAGTTATTCTTGTCCTTGGTAATGGAATTGGGGGTTGAATTATATTTTCTTCATATTCTTTTACCCTCTGTTTTACACTTTTCCTAGGAGCTGGAATTGGTTTGTAATCATCTCTAAATTCTGGTGGTGGAGGAATGATATTTTCTTCATATTCTTTCACCCTCTGTTTTACACTTTTATTTGGTTCAGGTATTGACTTTTGTTTCAATTCATTTTCATATTGTTTTATTTTAAACTTTTGTTGAAGCAGAAGTCTTATTAATTCAGATTGACTGAGTTTTTCAAGATTACTTCGGTTCATATAATTATACGTTATATTTTTCTCCATCTTATTATTTTTATATCCCTTTTTATTTTCCATCTTATTATATGTCAACTGTTTATCACAAAAAGGACACATAACTTCAGTTTTACTTAGTTCATTATGAATTATAGAGTTACAATACATCTTATTATTTTTATAACGTGCCAAATCTTTATATCCCGTTTTTTGGAACATCTTTAGCAGATATTGCTGTATTAGTTTTATCAATTAGAAAAGGAGAATATGAAGCTGGTCTCTCTGGACAAACTTTAGAGCATGTTCTTATCACTCGCGGAATGGGAATCAACTGCTTAATAATATGCATAAATAAGATGGATACTATTAATTGGGATAAAGAACTATATAATGATGTTGTAACTGACTTCAGTAAAAAGATTAAGAAATTCAAATTTAAGAATGTTATATTTGTTCCAATATCAGCTTATTTTGGAGATAATATTATAGAACGATATGATAATTCAGTTAACTGTTCTTTATTTGAAGCTCTAAACACTATTGATATAGTTGATCGTAAAACTAAACTAATTCAACCTCATAATCAAAAAGTTAAAAGCAAATTAATTTTTCACAATATCAAAAACATCATCACAAAAGGTTTCATTTGTAAATTACATACAAAAGATAAATTATATGATGTTGAAATATTTAAACTAAAAAATAATTTATTCATAACTAAAGACAACAGTCAAGGAAAAATAATTGATGCCGTCTTAAAAATAGATACTAATAACAGTATCAATTCCAATATTATTTTAAGAGATGGGAATAAAACTATTGCTATTGGTGTTTTATATTAATTTATAACCCATTTTGAACCCCAGCCGGTTCGTTAGATCAACTTCGCAGATCTAACTGTTACCCAATTAAGAAAAAGGGGTTTAAGTCAGCTTTTGATTCTAACTTAGGATTGACTTTGGAAAAATCTTTATGGAATTCCACGCCCGCGGAATTCCATTCCAGCGGCCTTTGGAATAAGCTGGCGGAAAAACAGATTGGAAAATCTCACACAAAATCAGCTGGCGGAAAATCTCACACAAAACCAGCTAAAAAATGAGCACAAAATCAGCTGATGGCAAAATGCGCTTGCTCCCCCAAGTCCTATACTACTAACAAATGCGCTGAAGAATCCAAACCACTGGAACAGCTGAACGATTGGGAACTATTGACGCCGGTTTAACGGAAAACAAAATTTGACTCTAATGCAAAGGCAATGAAGTCGCATACCTAGCTAAGACTACTGTATACCTGGAGGCTTCCTGACTGCAGTAGACGAAAAAGTTATTGACTTTTACACTTTGAAAACAGGTTCTTCTTCCAGATAAGAAACTGTTTTTAAAAACGAGCTTAACCTGTCTGGGTAATCTAAATTCCAATGGAAGACGACTTCGAGATTATGGCTAATGAGCCTAGAAGGGAGTTTCTAACGCTTCGTAATTTGGAATATGGTTCGAATTTAGTTGCTGGTAATGACCTTCCTTAGCTTCGCTACCTTCCTTAATTTCCTCATAACCAGCTTCCTGCAGAGGCTCGGCCCCATTCTGACCAGAATCGACACTTTCTCCATAAGTTGGGTTAGAAATGATCACACCCTCTTGTGACAGCTTTTCCTCGGCGGTTAATTTGTTCTCGGGATTCTTGCCGAGATCGTGTGCATCGACCTTGTCGAACACGACGATGACAGTGTCGCCTGAGGAAACTCCTTCGGGCTTTCCTTTTAACTGTTTAAATAAAAACAAAATAGAAGATTCGATACAGAGAGACCAGTTAAGGCATAGTAATTAGGGGGAAACGGTTAAAATGATACTAATAACAATAATAGTTTTAGGGCCTCTTCATAGCCCGGTTAGCGGGATGAATTTTATCAACAGCTGTTCATATGGGAAACTTCAGCCCGGTTACTTACCGTGACCAACAGTGGTAACGCTATCATGCAGTCGTGAAATCCAACGAACAAGCCTGGCGACAAGTTTTCACTCGTTTTGGTTCAACTAAACTCTAAATCCTTTTATCTTTACTTCAACTATCAAAAGAATTATCCTGAACTTAAAAAGACAAGTTTTATCACGAAAATGCATCGTATTATTTTCATCCCCGTAACCGGGATTAACTGTTCATATGGGAAAATTTCCAGCCCGGTTGCACAGATCTCGGTTGCAAAAACCGAGATCTCGGTAACCGGGCTGGAAATATTCCCATATAAACACATCAGTGTTTTTTCAAAGGAAATAGGAGAAGGGCGAGATCTTGGTAACCTAAGAGGAAGCCTAAGGCTCGATTTCCGCCGCTCTCTCTCGTTCGGTCTTCGTTCCTCCTCGAAGAGCGTTCGAGCGAGGAGCGAGGGCTCATTGCCCGACCAGCGGCGGGTAATCGAGACTAAGGAGGCCTCCAATCACCACAAAGTGGTTTTCAGGAGGGTCCTCTAAAAGATAAAAGTCTAAACTACATAAAAATCAAAATAAAAGCTATCAATAAAACTACAACCAGCTAAGGTTAAAAAATGTTATATGTTTTGTTTGTTAAATGTTATATGTTTTTCTTCGCTATTTTAGGGGTTGGTCATACACAAAATCTGACAAAACACAATAGCCGTTTACCATTAATTGTCAAAACAATTTATCATTACGTAGAAACATTGCAGTTACGTAATTCGTATATAGTGTATGCGCGCCAAATAAATTAAAAAAATGTGCACTGACGGCCATGGACCGTCCTTCATATATCGTGGCCTCTTTGTTTGCCCCTTTGATATTTAATGGTTAAGGTAACCAACCACTTAAATAATATAGATTTATAAAGATTTAGCCAAGCCTAAAAGCGGAACTCCGTATTTTTTCTCTGAAATAAATAAGAATATTTAAAAACGTCAACTCCAATTGCAGAATTTCCGCTAAGAATGACCATAAAAAATTAAAAAATGCTGTCAGGGAAAAAAACCGGACCTGAGCCCGCGATTAATGAAGAAAACCAATGCCTGGTCAGCGGTTAACTTAAAAATCACTCGATGAGTTCTAACCTGAGCCCGCGATCTGTTCATTTGATACTGGTCAGCGGATAACTCGATTTGACAGCTGTCAATTGACCATAACATGGATGTCCTGTACCAACGATGTGAGCGGATAAGGCTGACAAGGTATTGAAAAGGCATGGCTACCCCCAATAGCCACCATTTTGTGGTCGTCGTCGTCGTCGTCGTAGGGCGCACGCGCCCGCGATCTATGCCACTGGCCATGTCGACCACGAAAACTTGAATGCATGGTTCTCCTATTTCTATGCATGCACGATTGTCCTTCTCTTATGGTTATGGGGCTCCGCTTTGTGGCCCTTCGGGCCGCTGGAGCTCCGCTATGACAGTACTTCCTGTACGGCCAGGTGGGGAATGGGTCTTTACAAGACAACACCCGAGGCTAAAAACCCTGTTTCCTTTCATTGAGACAAAAAAGATGCCCCTTTCATATGCCTTCCAAAGAATATAGTAACCTCTTCCATATACCTACAGTAGATATACTCTATCCCTTGTTTTACCACAACTGCAGAAATTCTCGCGCGCTCATTGGCTAATATGCACGGTCGAAAAATACATCGAAACACAAAAGAGAGAAAGCCTGGGTTGTAGGTTGCACTCGCATTGAAACTTTCAACAACAGCTTCAATCGCCCAAACTGTTTACAGACTTTGCTGGTGTTAGTTCTCAGAAATAAGCAACAGATTGCATCCGATCTAAAGGGACTCTTTTAAAGAGGAAATCATCAAATTAGCTTTCAAGATGAATATGCATCGGGGTTGAATTACTCTGTGAAGTTTGACGTGAAACTCGTTGAATGTAGGAATGTTGAGGGTGTTAGACGAGTTAATTTGGTAAACAGCTTTGGTTTGATTTAGTCAGATTGAGTGTTCAGTTTAGGTTTTACTTCTAATTGGTTGGAAAAGTGGCACGAGATTTTTAAACCAATCACTGAGCGTAGTCGTGCAAAACCAACGCAGTTATAAATTAACCAACGCAATTTGAATTTAGAAACATGTGAATCATAAAAACCTTGAAAAACCTTGGACTAAAAGACCGAACGATAAACAAACTTTACAAATGAAAGTCTTGTGAGTTCTTTATATTCGAAAATTATTGTGGAAGTCTCATTGCATGTGATTAAAAACGATACTGTGGAATAAGAGGGTGTTAGACGTGTTAATAAGGTAAATAGCTTTGGTTTGATTTAGCCAGATTGAGTGTTCAGTTTAGTTTTTTTTTGTCTTTGATAAAGAGCATTTCGTTAACTATTCTAACTTCCCATGGCATTTCTTAAGGATGGTAAATTGTTGTCAAAGATCTTTGCTCCTGCGATTGTGGGCGTCGCGCAAATGTTTTCCAGTATCAGATTGTGTGTGTTCCTCAATGCGCTGGAAAAGGTGTCGGCAAGTTAGACACCTATATAACTGGCATGCACTTTCCTATCCTTCCACTTGTAAAATCTCTGGCATTTTATATACCTACAGCAAGAAATAAAATAGGTACCCCAATCGGACGATCAGGCTGAGCCTCCCCGAACAGGAGTGTCGTATTTTCTTGCTTAGACGCTCTCCGCTGTTTCCTTGTTGCCCCAGCCTTTATTTGAACCCGGCGAAATTTATTAAACAAGGGGCGTTTATTCGAGGTCCGGCGTTTAATCGAGAA
This sequence comes from Blastomussa wellsi, assembly GCA_947652115.1. Taxonomy (NCBI): domain Eukaryota; kingdom Metazoa; phylum Cnidaria; class Anthozoa; order Scleractinia; family Plerogyridae; genus Blastomussa; species Blastomussa wellsi. Next base: position 7,663,548 of record OX393568.1, on the reverse strand, counting down.
AATACGGTACTCCCAACGGAATGTGTGACGGATGCCACAAAAAGGTTTCCTCTACACTAGTCTAAAGCAAAATATAAATATATCAATTTTTTTCTCAACAACGGTGATCCTTGTTCTATTTAATTTTTGTTCTCAGGTTCCCCTCCATTTATTTCATAATCTGTCATCATGCTTTTTACAAAACGACCCTGACTACCGACCCTTACCCGCAGTACATTTCCGTATACACTTCATACAGGATCACCGCTCCCTTCTTCCTCTAGAGGAGGGGCGAAGGGGTGGGGGGGGGGGGGGGTGGGGGTGATTAAATCACCCTGATTCACTCACCAAAGAAATAGACGGCCATTGCTATAAGAGCTACAGCAATAATCACAACTAACACCACGACTACAATGACTGCATCTGACAGAGGGGACTTCTTCGTTTTGACTTCTTTCGTTTTGACTCTTTTCGTTTTGAAAGAGATGAACTTCTCTGAGTCGTAAGATCCATAATCATCAAAAGAGCGCTGAAATGTTCTGTAAGGTGTGTTCGATTCCAGTTCGCCGTTAAGGTAAGCTCTTGAGCCTGCCATGGGAACAAGACATGAATTATGACCGGTCAGTCGCAGAGAAAAATCAAAGCAGATAACGTTCCACAATTAATTAAAAAAACGCGATTGTTGTGCTACCTGTTTTAGAATAATGCTTTCCGTCACCAATGGAAAAGTCAGTCTTGCCATAATTGAACTCCGCGGTTATGTAAGCTTCTCCTTTTTCTCGGGTTTCGTAGTCTTTTGTGATGTTTTTCGCCGCGTATTTCAGGTCTTCTGAAGTACCGATGTCTTGGCCTTCGTCTTCCAGCTGAATGACAATTATCTGTATATAGCTATAAAATAAAATAAAAAAATTCAAGCTCCGTTTCTGAAAAGATTAATCTTGGTACTATCAGTCTTTCAGTCTTTATTTATTTATGTTTTTTTCTAATAGGTACAAATTGGACATGCCCACAGATAGCAGATGCTAATCTAGGTGGGTCATGTCGTAACTAAAGAGAGTAGGTAGACAAGTTTACAGGAAATCAAGAAGATAAATGTACCAGTGTATAAATTATAAAATTAAGTTTGCAAGTTAATTAGTACGATAGTAGGAGAAAGCGCTATTAGATATCTTATTTTTACAGAAATTGTTAATAGATCTAAATCTGGAATAATACAATTAAGACTACACTATATTATTCTAAAGATATAATAAAATTTTAAGAAAGCTTGACCTTTTGAATGATGTTTCGTATATCAAGGTAAGAGTCTTCCAAAGTCAGATGAAATTAATTAAGCAACACACCACACTTTCTAGGGGTTTACCGGCGCAATCAGGATAAACCACGCGGGATGTTGGGAAAACACTTAAAAAGCTTGTAAATCACGAGCCATCTGTGTCATCTGTGACCACGAGCCGTCAGTGATTTACAAGCTTTTGGTCTATTGCGTTCATGAAATAACTATGGAACATGTTTGTCGAAGAAATAACAATAATTTTTTTTAAAATCAAGTTGCTTATCCTCAACACAATCATCGGATCATGATGACGCGAGAAACTAATCACAACGACTGAAAGAATGAAACACACCTCAACATTCATGATCAAAAGCCAGGAAAATATTTTAAAAATAGAAAGCCCTAAAATCCGGAAAGAAGGAAAGGGAAAGACGCAAACAGCTCACAAAAGAAAATGCATTGGTTGATTTAAAAGAACTTTGTCGAGGGAATCCAGAAAATAGGCCAATTCCGATTTATTAAAATTCTAACATGGCGCCGAGGCTTAGGGGAATAAAACAAAATGAATTATTTATTCATTCCTAAGCCTCGATGCAAAATCTTTTGTTTTATTCCCCCAAGCCTCGGTGACATGTTAGAATATTAATATATCGGAATTGGCCTATTGTCAACCTCGCTCCCAGGGTCTCTCATCTTCCCGCCCTCGGGAGGGCAGAAAGATGATAGACCCTGGGATTGATCACTTTTTTTTCGAGACGTTTCTACGCGTCAAACCACCGTGCCAAGTTTCGTGCGATTCGGTTGAAAGGTGTTGATTTTTCGCCGTTTGAAAGGAGCTCGTATCCAAAAAAGGGGCGTGGTCGACTTCAGTGGGCCACTAATCGAAGAGATTTCAATAAATTTCAAACATTCTTTCACCACAAGATTCTACGCGTCAAACACTATAAGGCGGGAAATTATGAAACACTGTGTTTATAATCTCCCGCCGTTTCCGGTGAAACTTCCCCAGCGGCCGTGACACGGCATAATTTGCATGATAAAAATTGTCCTGTGCCTCTCCAGTGTTGAGAGCGATTTTGTCACAATGGCGCGGTCGCTAAGCTGGCAGTTTGAATTTGGCGGCCAAGACAGCTGAATGCGGTTCAAACGAAAGCAAAATTTGAAATCTTGAGTCTGAAAAGTAGTGTTTTTCGAAAGGTTTGGATAAACCTTGAAACCCGAGGCAAAGGCTATAGGAAGAAAAATTATCGACGGCTTCCGTGAGGCAGTTTTGGCGAGATTAGGCCATTTTCGTGGGATTTATGGAGCTTCGAGTGTGGACCGTTGGTGGACTAAGTTGCCAGCCTTTCGCTTCGCTTTACTCGTAGACAAAACCTCAGAAGGTAAACTCGCCTAAATGTCTTTAAATCGTCTCCAGGACTACAGAGACATCAAAATAACGTAAGGAAAACACAAGGTAAGTCATTTTTATTTGCATTCTTTTCCACATGTAGAATTTAGGGCAATTTTCGAACTTTTCTCGTATCTTCTCTTACATAAGGGACCGATCGTTTATTACGTCCCAGGGGGGGGGGGGGGGTTCCATTTTTAAACAAGATCAATTTTGGGGGTACATTTTTATCTTGCAAGAAACGTCACAGGGAGCAGAGGAGTTATGCTTGAAACATCAATAAAAGAAACGTCTTACCTTCGTTGTTGTATTTATTCTCTTAGTTAAATCCTCATTTGCGAACCAAACATATGTATATTCATTTGCGATCGATCGTTTCGAACCGCCATCATTCTGAATAGTGTCGACCGCTGTGCATTCAGTTTGACGAACTGTGGGCGCCAAAGACGCCACAGCATTAAGAATAGAGACTATTATACCTAAATGGTAAAAATGCTGCCAAAGGGGAGGACCAAATAACTGTGCTAGCAGTAACTTTATGAACTGTACTATCTTGTCTGCTTGGAACAATGAAGAGATGTGAGATTCCATTCTTACGACTATGCTAATTGGTCACATTTGAAGCGAAAGGCACATTTACTGTCAAGCTCCCAATCTTATACCACCCGTCTTCCATAAAAATTTGAACGGCCCCCCAAGTATCAACATTCTGCAAAGGACAGTACAGAAAAAAACTCTTTAATAAAACTTGTATAAAAGAAGCATTTGTTGTCAGCTATTAACATTGTAAGATCAACATTTCGCTGTTGATATCACTGATGCCTCTTACACTGTAACAGTAACTATCAATATTGTAAAACTACAAACTATGATCATGAGAGACTCAATGAAACGGAAATTTTGGCATAAATTACGGGAAAAATTATCTTGTGAAAAAGATAAATTTCTCGAGAGTGTTTTCACTGGTTATTCAACAAAAGTTCGAAGATTTAGTCGAGCAATTGATGTTTTGTTCGCAACGTTAAGTTTGCTTATAGTAACTTGTGATAAAATTTTCATTTTGCATTTGAGCTGACAGACAGCGCATTGAATTTGCTCGTTTTACGTGGGAGCAAACATGAATCGAAATTTATTAGACTTTATTGCGTTCGTCACAAATACGAAACGTGCATGAAAGGAATCTCAAAATTGAAAATAAAGACACCAGGAAAAAGCGCTTACGTAAAGCGCTTCACGGGATATTTTGACTTCACAACAGACAGTGCGTTGAATTTGCACGTTGTTATGTTTTTCAGGCTTGTGTGCGAGCGGCCGAGCGGACTCAAAATTGCTTTTAAATCGAAACCGCTAAAATTTATTACTTCCATTTCAAATATAAAACTTGAGTTAAGGCATTATCAAAAATCTAAAATAAAGACACCAGCAAAGGTGAACACTTTCTTCCTTTCGTTAATAACAGCGCAATGATCACATAAATTTGCATGTTGTGTGCGTCAAAGAAATTATCACAAGACAGCTTCTACAGTGAATCGAAACTCGCATCGCCAGAAGGGCCGGATTTGAAACGATTGATCACAAGGAGTCACCACAAAATACAAGCGATTAAACGAGGTTGTAAAAACCCAAGGTTTTACGGACAACTTTCGACAGCAGCATTTTTGCTTTCGTGACCTTTCCTCATGCTTTCCTCTGAATCCAAGAATCTCGTCTACATTTCATATTTAAAAGGCATTTTTACCCAGCGAATATCTGGATAGATTGTTTCTTTCAGTTTTCAAAAATCCAAAACAAAATAAGTTCAAACCACCGAGTTGTTTTCAAGCATAACACATGTCTGGGACGCCGAGCCCGGAATACACGTGTTATGTTCTTTCCTCCGGCAATCAGCTGATCGATCAAGAACGAAACGTAAACTTTGGACTTGACCAAAGAAAGGTACATTTCATCTGATAAACGTATTTCTTAACTGCAAAAGAAACCAAAATTCAAGCTGAACGACAAATAACCATTGGTTAGAAAGAGCCGACAAAAGTAGTCCGATAACGAAGCCGATATAACCTACTTTGGTGTAATCGACTGCAAGTCATCTTCTCACGCAAAAACCACTGCGCATCCTAAATCTTCCATTTGCGCATAACCACAATTCCTTGCGCCTTGGATCTTACCGCCGACCAGAATTCCTTGCGTTTCGTAAAAAAAAGCAAGCCAAGCCCCTATAATGTAATCTTATGCCGATTAGAAAGCTGCCTCGCTCGTTCGCTTCATGCTCACTCGCTGCGGCAGCAACAAGGGGTGAAACAGATTTCGGTCGAAATTTTCGTCCCCCAATAACTCGCTATATATTCAACAAACGAGCCCCAGTTTTTGGATTAGGCATAGTATTTACGTCATCTTTGAGCTACCTAAACCATTACGATGAAAGGATTCATGAAACAGGCCTTTGGCGATCGCTCATTTCGTATTGACAGTTGGCTTTTCGCACGATGTGCACCGCAACATACTGGTGGCGGAAGTACGTAATATGAGGTGTCATGCGCTTGACCGGAAGCCAACAACAACAACAATTTATTTCTGTATTCCCATATATGGTATATGAATGAGATTTCCGCCACCAGTATGTAGCGGTTCACATTCGCCGAGTCGCGTGGTACTACGTTTCATCCCTTGTCATTTTTCTTCTCGGCACTTCGTGCCTCGTTCGGAAAGCTTCGCTAATCAGAAATCTTTTGTTCATGTCATCCAACATGGCATCGATGACTTCACTTGCAAACTGTACACTCAATGGTTTTACCGATCGTTCTAAGAATTCCATCGGCATTTGAAGAAATGCGGTACATTGCCGTCTTGTTTTCAAAAGTCTTGAAAAGCCACATCAATCTTGTGCAGGACCATGATGTTTATTCTCAAAACGCATTTCGAGGGTTTCCTCGGTGTGAGAACCTGTGACTTTTTTCTTTGTTTTGGAGCTATTTTTTCTGTGTTCTGCATTGTTTCGAGGTTCTTTGTTGTCTTTGTTTTACGTCACAGGTGAGTTTAACAGGTTCTTACACCGAGGATGAGTCCATTTCGAAACGCCATGAAATTATGTCTTTGCGGCCATGGAGGAGAGAAGAATAGTTCTTCAGCAAGGTTATAGCATTCTGTATGTTATGATCTTCCACTTTAGGGCCCCTCAAAAATTGCTTGGTGTATCTCCTTTTCTCCCCAGGGAAAGATGTAGTCATAACTTTCGTACCCGTTTGCCGGCTAAGACATGCCCCTGCAAAATGGCCGATATGGAGCCCTTAACACAGGAATGTTAAACAAAAGTCCTCTTGGAGAACGTGTGGTTACTGGTAGTGAATAAAAACTGCAATGGTAGAAAAGGAGTTTTATTATAACACTGTGCTTCGTAGAGTACAAATACCGCCCAAAGCGAGTACAAATATCACGCGGTATTTGTACTCCAGAGAACCGGTTAGAAATTCGCCCGCACGGACATAATAAATTGGCATGTTGGATGTTAAATTTCTCATCTGACGTTTTGGTGTGTAGTATCGCTGATAACGGGCTCGTCAAAATACGGCACAACTCGCAAAAATACTCAGCGATACTACACAACAACTTTGGATTGACAACTGTCTATTGTACTTTGTAATGCACAAAAGTGACAATAATCTGAAATAGGTCCGCAATGCGTACATGTGTGGCTCACAAAGTCCTTGCAATCAGGTTAAACTTGAATTATGGTAAAAAAAAGTATTTGGGGGGGGGGGGGGTTAAAATAATTAAAAATGAATGTGTTTCTAATGGTTTCAATAAATTTTTAACTCAAAAGTAAACATAGCATGTTGGTCAACTGGAAGTTGCGGGTATGAGGTCTTCTAGAATAGGGCGCTTCTCTGGGTTTCTATTTAATTTCTTTAATCCTAGACAGGAATAAATCACACATGACTTTGAAAGACTTTGCAATGTCCTTTGTTTTGACCACGCGTCGGTCATCGGTTAACGTACAAAATGTATTTCTTACTTACTTTCTTTCTTTCTTCCATACAGACCCGACGGCATATTAAATGGTAACTGGCTTAACAGCCAGTAACCACAAAAGGCTGCACACCGCTACACAGGCATACCAACTCCGAAAGACACAGGAACGAAATTAGGCCTGCGTTCTCATTTGTCGAACGCAATTAAAATTAAATAAAAAAACAAAAAGGAGCAAAACAAATTATAATTAATTAAACATAAATTGATATAACATTAAACGTCATGCCATTGACGAAATTCTCCCGCACAATGCTTGCGCAAGTCTCGGACTTTTCACCTGTGTGACTGTTTTTAACTATAATTTGTCACTGAAAAGCCCCGCTCTTCAGGGAGTCATTCAGAGTCATGAAAGTTTCTATTTGTACTCGCGGCGTTCGTTAAGGTTTCACTGTGCTGGGCCGTACCAGTTGTTATACAATTAGCAGTCAAGCTTCCAAACCCCGTTCTAAGCTCTCTATGCTTCTTATTTTGACGGTTTAGGATTCTGTCTTAAAGGAATTGCACCACTAATCTTTACCAATCAGGAAATCGAAGAAATAGCAGAAAAGATTACTTTTTAACTGAGAGCAAAAAGAAAACCTATAAATAACACTGACCTGGTTCGATTTCCATTACTCAAAAATTCCCTCTTCGCCAGTTTCAGCAGAACTTTATGGGGTTCAATCTCATTGTTGACAACTTGGAAAGTGGCTAAAAGCAGAGGTGCGGTTAAGAAAGTGTTAGTGTGAAACTAAATAATACCATTTATGTGCTATTGGTGGTTTTCACTGTCACGCAATTAAAAACTAAATTCGAAACAATTTAACTACAGAAGTTAAGAATTTCAACGAGTGTAGATGTTAACTAAATAAACAATTTATCCAAGTCTCAGGCCTGTGCGGTGTGCCGTTCGCGAGTTATTTGCCGAAACGTTCCAAGCAAATTTACAAAGCTCAGTATGGAGACGCCATATTTGTGTCCTTCCGAGGGACACAAATATGGCCGCCGTGATGCACGCGAAACCATCTGGTATTCAATTGTGCTATAATAGCGACTGCTTTGGGCTCATGAGCTATTGTACTTTCACATAAACACCATTTATTATATCTTATATAGAAGGATAGGCTTTTTCTAAACAAAACAAATTTGCCATAGCACTCGGCTTGATGTCACACATGGCGGAAAACTCAAATATTCAAAATGCTCTGTTTTCAAAACGAAGGGCACTATCGAGCTGAAAATGAGCGAACAGATATATTTTTAGTTCACCTTACACCTAGTGGCAACGAAAATTTAACAGGCCCAGTGAATTTTTATTTTAGAATTTTATGACGTCACATGAAAACCAAGAATTAATTGCATGGGCACTTTTACCGCGGTAAATGAGCTTTTTACCACTGGAAACTACATTTGGCGAGTGTAGCCGACATTTTCCCATGGTAAATTTCCAAGGGATACGTCAAAAAGACCAACCGAAGCGCCCATGACATTTAACGTGGTAAGGTAAAGAGCAAATCACGACGCTGCATTTCGCATCAACGTTTCTTTTATCTCGGCAATCTTAATCGCGTGTAACCCAAGTGTGATGTACCGCGGGAAAAAATACCATAGGAAATGGCATAGGGACATTGTCACGCTGTCAAAGGGTATTTTTTTAACCGCTTAAAACTGTCGATGCAACAAGGAAAACCTAATAATAATGGTCTAATTTTTCTGTCGAAGACACCATAGTACTATATTGAAACTATTGATTATTGTATGCTGTCACAGATGACGAGGATGGAAATGGATTGTAATTGGCCATTTTCTAAACGAGCAGTGGACTGGGTACAAATATTTAAAATCGATTGAAACGAAAAACTGAACGTAGCATGTAAGAGATCATCCAAAATAATTTAAGTTTCCCTCCATTCTATACTGTATTTTTGCGTTTAAGCCAATCACGCAGAAATTTGGTATCTATACATTATTTTGGATGATCTTTTACGTGCTAGGTTCACGTTTTAGTTTCAATCGATTTTAAATATTTGTACCAAGTCCCCTGCTCGTTTAGAATATGGCCAATTTGGAAACCTTTGCCAATTATTTTTTATGCCCAAAAATATTATGGTCTACTTTCCCTGCTAAAATTTCATCTGAATTCACCTTGGTGAGTCTGTGGGAGCATTTCATCTGAATTCACCTTGGTGAGTCTGTGGGAGCATTTCATCTGAATTCACCTTGGTGAGTCTGTGGGAGCATTTCATCTGAATTCACCTTGGTGAGTCTGTGGGAGCATTTTGTGCAAAAATCCCCGTGACAATGCAAATTGTTAAGATGCCCATATATGGTCATAAAGCATTGTTATTTGTCATCCAGGCATAACAGATGTCCTGCGAAATACGTGGATAACAACAATATTGTTAGCTGTCAAATATTTTTTCGTGGACCATGCCTGATACTCGGCCGACGAGGTCATAGGTCGAGTTAGCTAACATCAGACGACATTCCACAAGATTGAGCAGGGTAAATATTCTGTCAATCAGCAAATTGTCAACGAACTATATTTAATAGATAAAAATGCTTTGGTTATGCAGCGCTTTGGAAAACTTCGACCGAATCTGACCAACCAACGTATATATAACAAAATCGCGCGGAATATCACCTGACATTTAGGCCCCGTCCACACGTATCCGTTTTCATTTGAAAACGCAACTTTTTTGTTACGGAGATGGCTTCCGTCCACACGTATCCGATGAAAACGCAACTTTTTGAAAACGCTCTCCAGAGTAGAACTTTTTTGAAAACGCCGTTTTCGTTCCGTTACGTGTGGACGGGGGAAAACGGCACTTTTCGAAAACGATGACGTATCAGTATTGGATCCAGCCCACGAGCGCGAAAGAAAATGGCACCACGTGGCTTCTCTTCCTATTTTGCGGGCTCATTTTACCGGTAAATGCGCATGTACCGTCAGCGGTATCTGCGTTTTCGTGTGGACGGGTGAAAACGATTTGAAAACGCTACGTGTGGACGCGAATTTTTTTGAAAACGAAGAAAAAAGTTGCGTTTTCAAACGAAAACAGATACGTGTGGACGGGGCCTTAGCCGACGAGGCTGTGGGGCAAATTGGCTAAAACTAGTAATAATCAAAGATTAGGAGTGCGTTCGACGCCTTCGATACACTCCGATACAAAGTTGCAGACCATGTACATAAAACCGCAGACTGTGGACTGCACTGATTAATTGTCAGCCAAAACATTAAAAAATCGGCAAGTAGTAACAGTAGCCAAATAATCATAAACCTCAAGACGCCAAATGTAAACAAATCAACGCAGCCAAGGGAACACATGCAGGCTAAAATGCAAACATAAAATTCACTATTACAAAGACTGTCACGGCGCTGATCAATATCTTCTGTTATATATTCGCACCAAGAGTTGTACAATCTTCGCTACACGGTTCTTCTTGGATAACAATAAGGCTGATTTGAACAGTAGAGCGTCACAATTCTGTACGCCGACTGAAGTTCATTGTGGATCTCTAATGAAAAGCATCTGAGTTTTATAATGTCATGTGTTGCTTGGGCAAATTGCAGCATCAGTTTCCTATTAAAGACAGCGCAGTAGGCAGGCTTCTGATGTTCTGATAAGTAGCTTCAATCATCTTTGCCAGTGATAGCCCAAATAAATCAATACAATTGCGAAAGCAGTTCGACAAAGCACGAACATGAGATCGAGGCTATTTGCGCCAGCCAGCCAGTCCAAGATGGCGTCCAAACCCTGAAATCGCCTGGCATCATCATCACACCCGCGAGACGTACACGATTAGTAGGCGTTCTTCGAACGAAGTCAGATTATATTCCGCACGATTGAGCGAGATAATTCTTCTATTATTTAACAAATTGTAACCAAGCGCATTTTACAGCTAGAAAAGCTGTGGTTACGCGACACTTTGCAACACTTCAGACGAATCATGGTGACTTGTGTATATCACAGGATATCTGTTATTTATAGATTACGGAAAACAATCGCTTCATAACCGTATAATCTGTTATGTACCATGCAGATGCCAGATAACAATAGCGCGCTGGACTTCAGATTGAGCGATCTGGCTTGGAGCCCTGGCTCGGGTCATGGCGCTGTGTTCTTCGTAGGACATTTTCCTGTCATAGTATTTGTCTCAACACAGGTGTTGAAATGGGCACCGCGAATTATTACTTTGTCCTTCTAGTTTCTGTGGGAGCGTGGTGGCCCAATGATTAACGCGTCCGGATCGGACGGTCCAAGTTCGAGTTCTGGACGGGGCACTGTGTTGTGTTCTTGGGCAAGACACTTGACTCTCACAGTGCCTCTTTCCACCCAAGTGTATAAATGGATACCGGCGAAATAATGCTGGGGGATAACCCTATGATGGGGGTAACCATCCACGGGGGAGTAGAAATTAAGACGGAATCCGTTAGGACTTCGAGCATTCATTGGACAAAATTATGTACCAAAATGATTTACACCTTATTGCAAGCTTTTGTGTTACTACTTCAAATATATTATCAAGAGAAATCTTTTCTAACAACACCAAACATCGAAAACAAATTTCGAAGTTCCACTGAATTCCACTGAATCGCTTAAAAGATGTGAGATTTTTCCTACAGCTTGCGAGCTTTGAACTTCATTTTCTCAGTCTC